>JAOWBL010004965.1:0-10626 GCA_028564865.1 Zenarchopterus dispar | reverse complement strand
ACACACACACATACATACTATATATATATATATATATATATATATATATATATATGTGTGTGTGTGTGTGTATGAATGTGTATATATATGCGCACACATGACCTCAGAAAACACACATTTATCTTTATTATGTAACAATCAATCTCTTTAAGAACTACAACAAGGTGATTTTGCAGCAGCCCAACCTATTCCTCAAGTTGTTAAATGTTTGAATTGGCTAATTGTGTACAACATTATTTCTTAGACTTAGGGGTTTTTTTTTTTACTTATCTAGCCAATATATGCAAGCTCTGTCTTGTCTCAACAGCGCTCCTATTCTCATCACACACACACAGTTGAAGGGGATGTTTAAAAGAACAGGGTGAATAAACAGACAGGGTAAAGAGCTGCAAGTCAGCGCAACATGACAAAGAACAAAGTCCAACTGTTTAGTGGCACTAGAGGGAAGACGAACCAGGTCTGTCAGCATACCAGAGCAATGACGAGATACAACACGCAACACTGGCTTGACTGGTCTGAGCAGTTTTTTTTCTGCAGTGTCTACTCCATGTTAATGGAAGAGAGGAGGAGAGTTCAGATCAATAGAAGTTTCCATCGTGCAGCTGCTCCTTGTGTTAGTGCAGAGACAGCAGAGAGAGCACAATCCAGGCTGAGAGAACACCATCCATCGATGTTTGTAATTCCTGTAATGATGACTGGTGGGTATTCGAATCACACTATCATCACTTCCCATCAAGCACCCTTGATGGTCATGTCCTTCCTGGGCGTAACAGTTTCCTCCACTGCTGAGGAGATGGGTGGTGCTGGGTAGTGGAGTGACAGTGCATGTTCAGCCACACTGGATTTTAACCAGGTCTTTGTCCATGAGGTGACAACGTTCTCATCAACAGGGTGATAAACAGAAAACACACATACCACTTACAAGCTACCTCTTTTTCAATTCTTCCGACAAAATCTGCCAGTCAGCTCCTGTTAGATTAGCTGCTTCATACATAATATTCTTACACACGTGTATCAAGACAAAAGTTTGTGGTTTGATGTGGGGATTATGTTTTGGATTCCTGCTGCATTGCCGAGTAACTTCCTGGATTATGTCATGAACTTTGTGAGTGTCTTTTGTACTCTTTGTACAAAGTTCAATTAAACTACTTGTGGCTGCAGCTTTAACAATCAGTCAGGATTAAAGGTTAACTAACAATCATATTTCCTAAAAACTTAATTACAGTGTGCTATATGATAATGAAATGCTACTGAAGAAAACAAAAATTTGTCCGTATAATCAGCATCTTTACTTTCATAGATAAAATATTTGAATGCATTCTTTTCCTTGCAATTATATCTTCACATTGTCATACTGCTACTTTCAGCTAGATAAAGGATGATAGCACTTATTACAACGATGCCTGCGTAGATGTAAGATGATGAATCAAAAAGAACACACTATGAAGTACTAGATATATCCTTGTCACCTTTCCTGTACCTTCATAAATAAATACCAAATATTCCTAGTTTAATCTCCCAACTGGAAGTAGGGGATTGTGGGACTATATCACATTTTAAAAAAGATGCTATATTCATTAAAGTCTTGTCTGCGTATCTAGACCTGTTGTTTTTGGATAATTTTCAAGTAAACATAAGGTTTAAATGAGTTGCAAATGACTGAATTGTGTTTTTAATTATATTTAATACAGAACTATAACTGTTTTTATGCAGTTTTGTTGATTCAGTGGGACTCAACACAATGTTGTTTAATTATTCAAAGGTGCACATTATTTCAGAGGTTTATGAATGCAGAACACGGATTGTATTGGCCCCGAGATACATCTGTCCAAGTAAAAAAAAAAAAAAGAAAAAAGGTAAAACTGCTGGTCATAAAGGATTACTTATAAAATCACTTATAAGATCAGCTAATCACACATGCAATATAAAAGATATTAGTTACTAGTTACGTCCAACTGCTACTACAGTGTGCATGTGTACATGAGGTGGGAAGCCATTAAATAAATTAAGGTGTAAGGTGTAAGTCTTTTTTGGTCTGGATGATTGCCTCTCATAACTCAGTAGCTCAAAGGTGACAAATCTCTGACATGTAGATATCACAGAATCAAAATAATTTCAAACATTCCACTAATATTTTAAAGTATACATACAACAACTACTAATATAATACCAATAAATAAATAAAATAATAATAGTAATTTAAAAAACAAAAACACTGAGCATCAGCCATCCATTTTTATGCCCACTCATTTTTCTGTGTGGGAGCCTGGAGTCCATCCCATCTATCATCATGTGGACCCTGACAAGTCAGAGGCCCATCACAGAGATTTACATACAAAGTCAAGTTCTTATATTTACTTTGACTTTAAATTTATTGCACCACTTCCTAGCCCACAATGTTTTGTGTTTTTTCTAATGAGCCACATTTCTTAATTTACATCCATTTTGCATTTCAGTCTGGTATACATTCACACTGGGTCCCAACACACTGGGAAATACAGATGCTTGCTTCTTTTATTATTTTTATCGTACTTTATAATGTCATCAGTCCTTCTTACATCACTTAAAATATGGTCTATGGTATTAACAAAGAACCTAGGTGTTAAATTGCCTTGTTTCTAAAAAAAAAAAAAATTTTATGGTGTGCTACAGTATTGTTGCCTTTTTCCTTTCACATTCTTCATAAATTCTCTGTTGTCCCTTTTCTGATACTGATTGTGCCCTCGGGCCCTGAAATTCAAAATCTGTTGTCCTATTAAAATTGATCTTCCTTGTTATGCAACATGTAATTACCGTATGAGAGGGACAAATGATTAGATAAAGTGTTATTGACCTTTCACTGGGGGTTAAAGCTTTAATCGCAGCTGTTTTATCACAGAATATCAGTAAGTAAAATCCAAGCCTAATGAAAAAACAACCACTGATTTACTTTACTTCTCTAGAAGCATCTTTTTCAAGCCAAACAAGTAGAAAGGAAAAATATAAAATGCCCCTTGTAGTGTGGAACAGGATGTGGGCAAAAATGTATCTCTTCACCCTCCACACAAGCAACACTCTCCTCCTTGCAGGAAGCTTCCAGAGAACAAAGCCTGCAGACAGCTCTTACTGTAAATGGAGCATGTACTCTGAATAGGACATAAATCATGTTATTGCCCATTTAGCCTCAGTTTGATGCTCTTTCCTGATTGGTTAACGGGTAGACTGGGTGGGGTCAGACGCTGAGAGAGGCTCATGAGTCGGTTACATGGTCTTCTCTCTAACGCTTCTTTATAACAGTAACATGCAGATGATTAGAGGATGTTTAATGGGCCTACCACACAAAACACCATTATTTTATGTGTGGAGGTGTACACAGGGCCCTGATACACACACACACACAGATCACTCTCATTACATGCACATATGCTTCCCTGGACTCGTAACCGAGTTTCCCGCAGTGGACAGACAGATGACACACTATCCTTGTGTTCCACTTTCTCCTTTGCTCATCCAAGCTCCATAGGTGGCTGTCCAAATGCGCACACATTTGCATATGCACACACGCTTATCTTTAAAAAAGAAAAGAGCCAGTGAGAATCCAAATCCAACCGCAAAGAAGCCTTCTGCAGATACATACATTTCTAAGCCCTGCGTACACTACTGATACTGTTTCACAGCATGTAATACCCAGTTTTAATAGAGTGGGATAACAGGATCAATGCATCCTAGAAAGCTGCAAAACAAACAGGACAACAGTTTAGCTGGGCACCTCCTCAGTAACTAATCTTCTTCTATGCTCCTGATGAGTTTTTCCATTTGTGCGTTTTACTGCTTCTTTCCGCAATTTAGCACAAATTTTAGATTAACCTGCATGGGCCGCATACGGCTAGAGATAAAAATGAGATATGTGCTTGGCTGGTGTTGGATACAGGCCAGATAACTACAGGACACTGCCCACTCTGTTCTACCATCGCTGCCACGGTGCAGCATGCAGTGCATTCTCAGGCCCACACGAAAGGAATCAACTGTATGTTCAGTCTCCGGCAAAAAAAATGTATGACTTTTCAGATTATTTTAAATCGACACCAACGAAATTGGTTGTGAATAAACCTTGGCCACAACTGCTCAGTGTTTGGGAACAGTAGCAATATTCCTACACTCAAAACTGATCAGTCAATAAACAGTAAATAAAAAGCTTGCAATACAAATTAAGTAACTGACTCATTTTCAAAACATAAAATGTTCCAAAAATCCTCCATGTTTTGTTTGACTGAACACAAAATTAATTGCGTTCAGTCAAACAAAACATCTTAGTCTGTGACATTAACATGTCAACATTTCAAAAAGACAGCAGAGGGTTTAAGGTCGGGACTGACATTACCTTAGCGAACGATTTTATCAGAAACCAAAATACAGGATGAAAACACGGTGGTGTTCCCGCTACCAGAAAAACTGCAATTAAAGTTTCCCTGAAGATATATTTTTAAGTCCAAATACATAGTCTTTCAACTTGCTTGAAAGCATTTTCTATGTAGAAAGTAAGAAATCAAGCTTTAGAAAGGCTATCTGCCACTTCTCGCTCCCTGAGGATCTGGACAGCGTGACTGATTGCAACTGGCAGTGGCTGACGCAGCATTAATCATTTCAAAAACTCTCACTTTACTAACTTTGAAAACTCTGTATTCACTTTGTGCTTCAGAAATATAGGTTTCAGCTGCCAGAACTGGACAGCAATTAGCTTCTCATTTGAAAAGCTCCAACTCCAGTTGGCCTCGCATCTGTTTAAGTCTAGATTTTAAGGAAGACAGCATCAGGTCCTTAGCAGGTCTTCATATTAGGTAAATACAACTTGTGATGAACAACAACATATTTTATACAGTGTGTCATTATGCATCTACCAAAAATAAGCCAAAATAAAAACCCAAATACATCCTATAAGTTCAATAGTAGAACTAACTTTAACAGTGATAACTTGAACTAGTCATTTTCTTTATGATGTTATCAGTGTCTTGATAAAATGGTTAGTTTTGTAAGTAATTTGCACACCTCTCTTATAGTCCATGTTTTGGACTGTAAGAGTGTCGCATTTGATATTGATGTCTGGACTTTTCTGAGCCATTGCAACACATTGATTATTTTCTTATTCAGACATTCTGATGTAGATTTACAGGTGTGGTTGGATCATTGCCTAGTTTCCTGACTGTATTTCTGTTTAACTTTAGATGTCAAACAGAAGACCTCAGCAACACAGATGTTTGGTGTCTCAAGTTCCTGGTTCCAGTCCTGGAAGAGGTCTTTCTGTGTGGCATTTCCATGTTCTCCCCTGCGCTTGTGTGAGTTTTTTCTGGGTATTTGGTTTCCTCCCAGAGTCCAAAAACATGTAGGTCTGGTTAACTGGTGACTCTAAATTGTCCTTTGAATATAATTGATCCTAAATTGCCCAGTATGTGTGAGTATGTGTTGTCTGTCTACATATGGTCTTGTGATGCACTGGGCCGCTCAACAAAAAGCACTTGTATAGGCTCCAGGAGATCATTGAGACTTGAATAGCAATAACCAGGTTACAAATAATGGGTGGATGGATGGGTGGATGGATAGATGAACGAACATTTGACTCTAGAACATTTTGACCCACAAATGCGTTCATGTTCGACTCAATAGAGGTGTTACGATTTTTGCCAAAGAACTCCACTTTAGTCTAATTTGTCCAAATTTCCATATCAGCAAACTGCCAAAACCTCTGCTTTTATAGAGTTGCTCTCACTTACTAATGGTCAGTTGATCAAATGAATATATTAGCAGCACCTGACTGCTACTTACTCTCTTAATTCCTCTGGAAGTTGCAGAAGTGGGTTTAATTTCCAAATATGGCTTTTGCATCATGGTTTGATAAATACATAATAAATATATCATGTGTTCCTGTTCATCTAAGGTTGCATATATCTCATTTTTGGACCTGTTATGATTCAAATACATTTTTAATCATTTATAAATAATAATAATAATAATAATATATTTTTTTAAACTGAATAATTAAGTTCATGTTTATCTTCTGTTATGACCTTAGAAGTGAAATAGGATGTGCTTTGTTTTTCACACGTCAATGAGTGATCTCTTAAATTTAAGGATATAAAAATGAGAAAATTTCTTTTTTATTATGTGACGGGAATTCTAACAATAACTTCAGCCAGGGCCATGTATTTCTGTGCAATTTCTCTTAAAACAGATGTCCTTTATTTATGTAGAAACATGATGGAGCAGCTGACTGGGATTTCAATTGGAATATTTGCTGCTTTTAAAAAAAGGTTTTCAGACTATTGATCAAGTAAAACAAACTGTACTATGAGTCATCTAAGGGTCTGAGAAATAACAACAGGCAATAAAAGAAAAATTATTTGATGGAACAGGAAAACAGCCATTGCATTAATCAATCACGGAAGATAATTGTTGATTAATCCTACCAGCTTAAGATAGGTAGGATTAATATATAAAAAGACAACACTTTTCTGCATCTTATATGTATTTGAGCAGTTTGTGAAGAATTCACAAAGCTGCAGCACTTTTCAGCATAAGTGTTTTAAATCAGAGTCTCCACTTACAATTTTGTGGTCAAATGGATAGTCAGCCCCATGTTGTCCAGGCTTAATCTCAACTTTAATACCCCCCCCCACCCGCCCACGTGAGATAATTATGTTCCACTGTAATATGAACATAGCAGGCTAACGACTCTCAAGCCATTATCAAAACGCCTCCTCTGAGCTCTTGATGGTCTGGGTGAGCAGTATCATCTCTCTCGCTCTGTGCTCCCAGTCGGACAACAGCTCCTTCTGTCAGACTCAAAGGAAAGCATGAGGCCATTAACGTGCAGGGCAGATAGATGGGAAGAGCTTGGCACTACGTGCGAGCAGCTACCTCTCCCCTCTGCTAAGCTAGAAAATGAATTTGGCTGCGCACACACACCCACAATAAAGCAGGGATATTGTGTTGTACTGCAGGATTTTGTGCTCAGTCATCAAACCTGGTGTGCTGGTCATAAACTAGCATGTAAAATAAAAAATAGAGAAGAGGAAATACAACTTAGAGAGACTACAAGGAGGCAACAGTGAATTTGTACAACCTGAACTGAGGTGACATGAGTTCACTCAACTCAATGGAGCAGGAGGAGAAATTCAGGTTTTCTATCTCAAACTAGGCAAAGCTGGGCAGCTTAGCTTATTAAATATTAAATCTCACTCACTCTGGGTCAGTTATAAACCGTTCTTCTGTCAGAGAGCTACTCTTGACACACAAAACATAGATCTTGACCTATTAAAAGGAAATGTCCTTTTTTACAAATGAAGGCCACGAGGGAGGTTATGAATTGGTGTACAGTGACAATGCAAACGAATATGCACATGACTTTTAAGTGCCAGAGTACCTTTAAATAATAAGATATATTTATCACAAACAACTGTAATAACTGAAAAGAGATTAACAGCTGGATTTAAAAAGGTGGTGTTTTTTCCTTGTATAAATATTTCATCTTTTCATTGATTCAACCCAAGCAAATGTAAGGACTTTCCTGGCAGCTGTCTAGCATTTCAGCCAAGAAAATATTTTCCAGATGGATCAATAATTAGTTGCAGCTCCGCCCTTTGAAACACTTGTCAACATTATAAAATTTCCCAGATGGACTATTATTGGATCCCAAAGTAATGTCTTTAAACAGTGTATTACAAAAATGATCAAGAATCACTGACACAGAATGTAAGTTTAAAAAAAAGAACATCAGATTGAGTTACTATCGATTAATCGATTAGTAGCTGCAGGTTTTCTAAATGTTGGATAAGGTTGCGCACTAGACTGGCCAACACAATAGCAGGATCAGGGTCTTCCAGAGGGCTTTATGTGCTTGATCTGAGGCTCATGAGGAGCTGACTTACTCGAAAGCGAAGAAGAGAGAGCAGGTCCCGATGATGAGAAAGAGGGTCAGGTAGAAGACCCCCTTCTGCCGGGCCATCATCACCCGTCCGTCGCAGCAGAAA
Organism: Zenarchopterus dispar; assembly: GCA_028564865.1. Lineage (NCBI taxonomy): Eukaryota > Metazoa > Chordata > Actinopteri > Beloniformes > Zenarchopteridae > Zenarchopterus > Zenarchopterus dispar. The sequence goes on along the minus strand of JAOWBL010004965.1, from coordinate 2,623 downwards.
GTGTTCTTTCCCGGGAGCTTCTCCCATTTTCGCACCTTTCGCGTTATCATCACAGCCGACATGGTGCCTTCTTCCCAGATCTGCGCTTCTTCGGCTTAACGTAAACTAATGAAACGATTCAGACAACAATGCTCGGTGATATTAAATACTTGTGCTCAAACAGACGGCCGGGGAGCATTTTTTCTCTCTCTCTCTCTCGCTTGCTTTTAAAATAGTCGCAGTCACATCATTAATGTTGTCTGATCCACTATTCCCCGTCTTTGCTGCAGCGCGGGGCTGCCCCAAGAGCGCTGCGTCCCCTTCACGGTCCGGTCGGAGCTGCAGATGATTAGAAACCCATCCGAAATGATTCCGACAGATGTTTCCCAGCAGAGGCAGGAAAATCCAGCCGTGGCTCGTGCGTCGGCGGCGCGGACCTTGAACCGCCTGACATTCAGATCATCTCACTCAGTCGCGGATGGTCCGCACGGACTGGACTGTGGTCGTGCTGCTGGTCAGACAGCCGCTCCTCCGGGAAATGCTCTGAAATAAAAGAATAAGGAGAGAAATGGTCGCCTGAGTGGACGGGAACGTGTTACCCTGTCAGATGTGATCTTTTTTTCCCGCAGGATGCCAGTTCTCGGTTTTAGTCAATGGCAGCAGGAAACACGCCTAGATTGAAATGTCTAATCTTAAAGGGGCAGGACAGGTGAGCGGAGGAACAAAGGACAGATTCAGTGCCTCTTACAGCCTCCGTCATTAATACACGCAGTTTCTCACTGACAAGTGGAAACTGCTGGGAAATATATTTATTAAAGTCAAATGATAACAGACACCAATACAACAGTCTCTGGCGACAACAGAGAACACTGTAGAGACATTTATTTTATTATTACTCTTTATTTTACATCATGCTTCCCTTTTAAGGCACTCATGTTATCCCGTTTTGTTTGTCTTTGCATATCCATATTCATATCTAGGCAGCTCTTTTTTTTATTGCCTTTTGTATTTTGCACATATTTTGCCAAGGAAATTTATATAATGGGAATAAAACATGAATGTCAGAATAAAACGAAGTCTAGACCATTTACAAAGCTTCAATTAATGAACTTTACCATTCAATTTGCTGTTTATTCATTATAATATCACACTTTCTATATTTCTAATATTAAATATAAACGTAGTTTTACTGTGTAATCTACATGGAAAACATGCTGAGGCCACATGTGACATTTCTACTTTTGGATACATAAAAGCAAGTTGTGACTGTGAAAGAGATATACTTTACATTGTCTCTGCTGGAAATGTGATATTTACAATAAATTGACTACAAATGATTATAAAAGACGGTTAGCGAAAAATGACTGGTACTACAGACAAATATCCACTAGTTCAATCCTTTAAACCATGTCATTTAGTTATTTAAAGTTGTGACTGATTTTTAATTTAAAATAATATCAGCCATGATCTTGGAATTGCATCCATCCATCTATCCATCCATGTCTTCTTATTCTCATTCAGGGCTAGATTTCTTTGAAAAAAAAAATCATACCAATCCTTGTCAAAGTGGCATTTGAAAAGATAGCATGATGGTTGACCTTCTTGCAGTAAATAATTAATTCTTAAAGGATGGGCTCATTATTGATCTTTTCTGCCTTCCTCGTGTTTTGTTTTTAGTAACTGCATAATTTAAAATGTGGTTTCTTGTATGTGGCTTTTATAATAAGGATGTTTACCTTGGCCATAGGAGCTCTATAACAGGAACATGGGAAGTCTTTTTCAGTAAACACATACAAAGTGGTGGTTCAATATTGGCTTGTCTCAGTCTCCAAGCTAATATAACCTCCCTGTTGCTGGACAGAGGGAAGATGAGGACGCTCTGTCAGAAACACATGAAAGTTGAACCATAAACTGCCCAGAGAGGAAACCAAACACCCTTCACTCTCAGTTTGTCCTAAAGTTATTCATCACAGTTAGGATTATTCCTGTTGTTTTATATCCAGTCATAAAGGACTTGAATTATAAATGACCCCTCAGATCTTGCTTTGACCAACCTGCCAATTCAGTTCAAGAATGCTGAGGACAGCTGACAGCTTAAAGTCTAAATATGAATTCAGATGCCACTTTTCGTTACATCAGGAATGATCAAGGAGGTTGCGCTGGATTCATCTTTTTACAAGAAAAGAGCTTAAAGGTTGAATGACTGATCTCACTGATTTTCCGACATGACAGATAACTTTATCTCCAAATGAATAAAGCCATGCTGGCTACTAACAAGCTAACAGATCCTTCAAAGGTCAGTTTCACTATATTTCTAAATGTAATGAATAAAAATAAATAAGTAAATAAATTTAAAGTGTGATTTGGAATAAATCAAAACTCACTTAACCCTTTATGATGGCTTCTTATCTTCATCAAATTTAAGTGTTGATCATTTTGTGTTTTCTTTTCACAATGATTTCAGATTACTATAATGTAAAACTAGCCTTACAACCAAAGAGGATGGATATCACACTGTTTTATAGTAAAAGGTGGATGCTTTTCAGAATCACATGCAGACTATATATATACATATATATATACACATATATATATATATATATATATATATATATATATATATATATATATATATATATATATA
>JAOWBL010004964.1:0-10629 GCA_028564865.1 Zenarchopterus dispar | reverse complement strand
AAATCGGTCTCTATTCAGTTGTTAAATACAGTAAATGACTGTGCTTCTCCACTTAGCATATTGCTAATTTATATGTACATGAAATGAAATTTGTTCACATTAAAGAATTAGCTTTCTTATCAGCACTTTCTTACAGTATATTCATACTGGTAATAAAAAAAGACTGAAAAAAAAATCCTATACGCCACAGCTTGCAAATATCAACAAAACTTCATAAGTCCGCTCCTGTCTATTATATATTATACTATACATCGTAATCATGCACTCTTGATGATGTCATCTATAACGTAAACAAAGCGGTGTTAAAGTGCCTTTTCACCTCCGCTCTTTCAACGGTTAGTCACGGTAAATTAAAACGTCCAATTGATTAAATACTGCATAAGATTAGGAAAAAATTTGATCAGGGTAAGTGTCTCTCTCTGCAAACCATCACTCTTGATCGTAACTGCGATCAATTTTTATCATAACTACTATAAAAATAATAGCCGCATGCTAGCGTTGTGGGTGGGGGTGCTTCTATTAGAGCGGGAGCATTAATAAGGAGAAATACAGTATTCTCATATTTTCATTATAATTTTAAAATCCTTTCATTTTTATACTGTTCATTTCCAACACCGCAGCTAAAATGAGCCCGTTTACCTCCTCAGCCAGTTTCCATGAGGTTTTGTGTGTGTTTTTTAGTGTGTTTCTGTTAAAAACAGATCAAACTTCTTTAAAGCGAACCTCCTGCAGTTCCCCCTGAGAACTCATCCTGAGCTCCCTCCTCCAGAGTCACTTTTCCTTCTCATGTTCCTTTGCTATTATTTCCTCCCTGCAATGTGCTTACATTACTTCTGTGACAACAGAAGGAGATTTAAGTTTGTTTCTTCTACTCTTCTCATATTTTTTCTGACAAAAAAAAAAAAATCACACTTTCAAGATGCTGGAGGCATCTAAAGCAGATGACAGGCTTTACACTGCATGCAAACATGCCTTAAAGGATTATTTTTGATCATTTCTTTTTTTTAAAAAAAATAAAAGTGCCTTACAAGGTGGGAAATAATGTGAAAGATGGATTTTATTCATATTATGTTTGTTTACCTGCGTTATGAAGCCGTGTTCCCTTCATACATTGTTTTAAATATAGACAGTAATTCAGAAAGCTCAGCATGGCTACATGTTTCATATCCTGAAGCGCTCGTGAAATTTGTTTTCACGCTGAAGCAGAAGCCGACCGGCGTGAGCGTGAACTGAATGGTAACTAGCGTCGTCAGCCGGCGAATGATCTCTGTGACGTTTTTTTCTCTTTTCTTGCTTTTCAAAGCAACCGCTAATTTAAAAACAGACAAAGGAGAGGAAACAGGCAGGGACAATGATTTGAGAACATTTTTAAAAATTCTTTTAACACAGTTATTGACACTTTTAATGGCGAGGGTAGGCTGCACCCACCATCATTATAGCTGCATCTTGCACAATACACATTTTGACACAACTTTTTTTTCTCTCTGTTTCTCCCACATTTACACAATGTCTCGAGGTATTAATGGAAGCTCCATGACATGCTTTTGGTGTAAATACTGCAGCGAGAGATACGTACTCCATTTTCAAATATGATTTTTTTTTTTCATAGCACCTGGTTTTAGGAGTCCTCCTCTCAGCTCCACTGTATTTCACATCAGTCCTACAGCTTCAAGCTACCATGCAAATATAGATTAGGACACAAGTTAATCTCAATATTCCTCGAAGCATGCTATTATAATACGAGGGAACATAAAGGATGTTCCCTGAAAGCTTAAACCAGCACACACCAACCGGAGCTCATTTAACCTGACACTAAATAGGAAAAATATTGAGTGCAGTTTTTATCATAAAACATTTGCATTTTGCTTGTCTGCAGTTCTGCCATGTGCAGTTTGAACTAAAGCCTTCTTTTTACCAGCTGAGGTTTTAAAACACTGCAATGCAGATATGTTACCAGCAAGACGCTGAAGAACATAAACTATTAGTCCGATTTCATTTAAAGCACAGAGAAAAAGCATTGAACAGTTGGAGTATTTTTAACTTATTTCTCTCTTAAATGTTCTGAACTGAATTTGCTCGTAATAGTATTTATGTTTTTATTGGCATTTCCTTCAGTACATCCATTAACTTCCTGTTACTACAAAATAAAACAGCAAGTTTTATTTTGTAGTAACACGAAGTTTTATTTTGTAGAACCCTACTACTACCACTACTACTACTATTACCACTACTAATACTACCACTACTACTAATACTACTTTCACTACTACCACTACCACTACTATTACTACTACTACTACCACTACCACTACTATTACTACTACTACTACCACTACCACTACTACTACTACTAACATTATTACTACTACCACTACCCCTACTACTACTATCGCTCCTACTACTACTACCACTACTAATATTGCTACTACAACTACTACCACTTCTACTACTACCACTACTACTAGTACTACTACTACTGCTGCTACTACTATTACCACTGCCACTACCACTACTACTACTACTAACACTATTACTACTACTACCACTACCACTACCAATACTACTACTATCACTCCTACTACTACTACCACTACTATTACTACTGCTACTACTACTACTACCGCTACCACTGCTACTACTACCACCACTACTACTACTATCACTCCTACTACTACTACGATTACTACTATCGCTACTACTACTACCTTTCTACTACTACCACTAGCACTGCTACTACTACCACCACTACTACTACTATCTACTACTATCACAAATACTACTACTATTACTATTTGGGTTAATAATAATCACAGGTAGGGTTTGCTTTTATGAAGTTGAACCTAAACAGTAGAAAACAAATGTATCAAAGGGAAACAGTTTACAACAAATACGATAATCTCATGTACATAAAGCCTCCTGTTTCGTTCCCAGGGGGACAGAGGTTACAGATGTAAATGAATCCCCTCAGGACCTCGACGGGTTTTGGCTTCCCACAAATTACAGATAATGGAATAATTCACTTGCCCTTGAGCCCCCTCACAGTTCATCCATACAAAACTTCTTATTGGCCTGCCAGCAAATTGAATGAACCTGCTTTCCATAAAAAGGTAATGGAGTCCTTTGGCTGGCCCACTAAATAACTGGTAGGGAAGAGGGAGGTGAGATGAACTAATTTATTATCCGACTTTGAAGAAGGTGCATGCGGAGGGTAAGGTCACTTTCTCATTGATCACCATTTCCCCTGTAGGGAAAAATTAATTATGTGTACCAACATGGACTCGGGTCACCTCCAGCCGTGTTCAGGAGCAGGTCAGCATCCCTCAAGGGGTTGGGGGGTTGGATCCTGTTCTGGAGGATAGATTCAATTTGCAGTTTGTCGCCAAACTTGATTTGCAGATATTTATCTTGCTTTTAAAGACTCTCTGTAGGCTGGTGGAGACATACTGGAGTACTATCACTGTGCTGGAACATAACATTAAAGATGGAGGCCACATTCCTTCGCTCTCTCACAAAAGTCTGATCCTTCAAACAAAGAAAAAAGGTGTTGAGCTTCTTATTGCTTTGGCTTGATATTTCGTCATTTTACTCTAGAGTAAGCAAGTTTCTGCTAAATGTGTCAAAAATACATGTGGACAGGGGATCTCAATATGTCATGGAAAATGGGTCTAAGCGTGTTTGTTAGGCATGCCCGGTCAAAACGCCCAAATCAGGACGTCTCACTGGACCATAAAATCTCCCAATTAACTGAGAGGACAGACGGGTAATAAAATTTCCATCTGGCATCTCTCTGTGACAGCTTTCGGAAGAAGAAAATGCTGTTATTTTACGAAGCGGGATAATTGATCATGCTGCAAAAAGTGATCTTCAGAACAGATTTATAGACTACCGTTAATCAAAGAATCGGGATCGGGTGTCAGCAAATGTCTTGTTTCATCGGTTTCTTTGACTTGATTTCTATCTGGATTGTTTATCTTTTTTAGCTTATTTTTTCAGTCAAAAAAAATTTGAAAACCTTCCTTAAATCCACAGTGCAATGCTTTAATGTGATTCATTACAAAAATGAAATAATTTACATTTTAATGCTAGATGTAATCAGTTAACCAGATCTCTGAACTTCTACGGTGGACCAGTTTGGGGTCTGGGTGCCTCAGGATGTCCTCCTCGCTGCTTATATCTTATAATCAGAAAAGACAAACCAAAAATGGGCTCTAAAGGTGCCTTTTATGGTTTCCACAGGTTCTGCAGCCTTCTTAGATGGTTGTTAAGAAAAGGGTGGGAGGTAAAAGTTTCAGTAACAGTTTTCGATGTCACCAGCAGGACATTGATGTATTTGACAAATAGGCCTTTAAGAGCTCAAAATGTTTTTAAAACTCCCCCCAGAAAACATCCTTAGCTTAAAGAAATGACTATAAGGCCTCATTTCCATTTGCACGCTGTCAGTTCATATAAAATGTGGATCATGGCTCCTGGTGCTCTTTACGACTTGATGCTAATGCTAACTATGCTAATTTTACTAATAACAACTCTTACCATGGTAGAGAAGCTTATTCCCGTAGTTTTTAACAGCCTAGACTTTTAGTCTGTAATGTCACTATAAAGTTAAACAAGTGGTACAAAAAAGTCTGGCTGTTTTTCAAGATATCTTAGCTAGCACTGGATGCTAACACAGTGTGTTAATTTTCTCTGAAATCCACCATACAAGTGGAAGTTTTTCACAGATTCTTGGTCCAGGTGGTCTACCAGTACAATCCAGAACTTTTAAGACATTTCAAAGGAAGTCCAAAATCAAACACCAGTGTTTTTATGTCTGTGTAAATCTAAGTATATCTCATTGAAAGGTTTAACATCTTGTTTGGGGTAATGTTTTAAAATAGCTAGATCAGGAAAAGTAATCTATATGAGGAGAACCCTTGGGAGCTAGTTCAGGCAGGCATCTCAAGCAGTGTTTTTATGTTTGCTTTCCCCCCACTGCATGGTTTAATCCTATTACTCCATCTCGTTTCTAGGTCTATTTAAAGCACCACAAAGGAACATTTGTCATTTTTATTTCACTGAGCTCCCCCAGAGGCACCGAAATTAAGGCGCTTTTACGATGCTGTTCATGATTACTCTTCTTAGGTTTCTTATACGGTCAGTCTCGTTTTCTCTTGTGTCTGTATTTTCTTGAGTTTACAGTAATTACTACTTCTCTAGATACTATAATCGATATACTGCTGCAGCATATGACAAAGACAGGATTTTTCAGGAACTTTGTCAGGTTTCTGTTGGCAGCGGGAAAAGGAGACAGCGACAGCTAGGTGACACTTCCTAAAAGTAAGTGAAAATATTAACCCTATTACTACATTTCATTTCTAGGTCTATTTAAAGCAGCACAAAGGAACGTTTCTCATTTTTATTTCAATGAGCTGATTTGAGATACATGAAGTCCTTGTCCCTCACATGTCTTAAATTTTGCTCGAAGGTGTGGTTTTACGCTCATTAGCGCTAACATTTCTGTATATACCTAATGATTAGACTGAAGCCCAGAAGTCAAAACCGAAATCTTTTATCCTTAAGAGGTCACCGACTGAACAAATTTCAAGCGTCAAATTATTAATATGTCGCAGATTTGGACCTGGAAACCAGTTGTAGAGTTGTTGGGTATTTTTTATCATCACGACCGAAGTCACTCGCAGCGATCAAATTTTTGCCGAAGTAACTGTTATAGAGATATTAGCTAGTTAATGTCATAATAGTTAGCCGATGTTCTAACTGTTTGAGGAAACTAACCAAGAGACTGTCACAAAAAAAGAAAGAAGGAAAAAAAAGGGAAAATAGCTTCTATTAGAGAGGAGCCTTAATACTCCACTTGAATTTGATTAACCGTCATCAACATTACAGCTAAATATGTAAACACATGCAAAGACACGTTAATTATGATAAAGGTGCTCCTCCTCTTCTTCCTCTTTTTCCTCCTCCTCCCTCTCCTCCTCCTCTTCCTCCTCCTCTTCTTCCTCCTCCTCCTCCCCATGACTCTGACCCTCATCAGTGGTCTTCTCTCTCCACCTGCTCTTCAGCATCCTCTGATGTTGCAGCGTAGACGATGGGAGGAGCCCCGATGCAGCAGATCGAACATTTTTGCACATTTGCTCAAATCTGCCAGAAAATTTAAGTTTTTACTCTCTGTCGCCTCATATTCTGGGTCCATTTAGAAATGAGAAATAAAGCAGAAAGGTGATGTGAGATAATTTATCAGTTCAGTACACAAAGTTGCATCTTTTAATGACGGGAATAACACAAACACACACAAACTACAAACATACCAGCCTCCAAACTGTGCCGACCCACCAGAAAAACACCCCTTTTATACAGGGTGTCTCAAAACATTTGACATAATTTTAAAAGCAGTTTTCTTGAAAACTACTAAGTCTAGCTCAAAGAAACTGAACAGTTTATTATTCATAAGTTTATTATGGGACCGATTTCACAAGTGTTCAACATGTGCACCGCCGGTAGTTGAGGTACGCTGCACAGTCTTGATTGACTGCATACACCAAGATGCAAAATGACTCCTCTTTGGAAGTGAACGGCATTGGTCCACCAAAAACAGACCAAAAATAAAACATTAAATATAAAATATTGATCTGTTTCTATGCATTCTGTGAAAAATTGAGGTTATTTCAACAAGAATTGCCAAAATTATTAGCCTGCGAAATGATGTCAAATTTTTGGGGACAGCCTGTATATTAATTCTGCTAAAACCAAAGTGTTAGTTGGAGAGAATATAATAGCCATATATAAATTAATTCATGATCATTGCAGCTCTCGCAACTTTGGCAAAAGATAAATTAAATAAGTGCTTCTTCTACTGATACTGATCTCTCTTCGGTGAACAAATAAAATAAAAAATGTACCCTAGAAATTTAAATTTCTCAGGTGAAGAAGATCAAATGTGAACCCTTTGGACCTGATCTGAAGCAGCTGTTCTCCTTTGAAGACAGTTAGGATCATATTCTTATGGATGCTCATCATCCCCTCCTCTGATTATACATTGTTAAGACTGCTTTGTTTGCCTTTTACAAGCTAAAACCATTTCTGTCTCAAAATCAAGTCTACATGGTAGCTCGGAAGGTGGTTGGAAGAAATTGATTGCTGCTACTCTCCATCCTTTTAGATGAATACGTTAGGTGTGAATGGTTGGTAATGCACGTCTCTTTCAGGCCTGATATGAACCGTCGCTATCAACACCTCCACCTACATCTACGTACGAATCCATATGATTTTTAGAGTGGGTAGCGTGGTGATAAAGGCTCCGAAAATTGCTGTCAGATGTGGAGGCGAGGATACGGGGAGATTAGTGTTACAGAAAACTGGAAAAGAAATGAACGAAGATCAACCACAGAGACAATGGAGGAAACAAAAAGAAGAACCTGGAGATGTAAGGAAGAGTAAACCGAGGATGCGACATCCGTACCGCAGCAGCAGCAGACGTGGGTGGAGGTGCCGACTCTGATACGCCACACATCACAGGACTTTGGAGATTAGTTCAGAAAAGCCGGACTCGGCTGCTTGGTTGAGGCTCAAACACAAACAGGCTGAAGGTTAAAGGAGCACAGAAACAAAGTCAAAAACCCACCCGGAGGGTCGAAACAAGAGACATGGACGATCTGCAATCCACTCTGTAACATTTATAGCATCAAAACGGTAGTAGATCTGCTGTCTGCTGGGCCTCCATCTGCCTGCTCACCACACCTGGTGGGAGGCAAATACGGAGCGGCGATGAAAACACGGGGATGGCTCACCTGTTCATGTGTGATGAGGTAGAAAACAGGGCGAGAAAAAAACCATCATTAGAACAGGTGAGGCAGACTAGAAAGGTTATTCACGTTAGAAAGAATGTGTTTGTTTGAATTCTGTCGTGGTAAATGTAGATGTTAGTACCCCCTCTTTTAATCTTCAACAACAAGAAGAAGTTAGAGAAGCAACTGTTTGTCCGCATCAATCTGAAAAAGTCTAATGTTCTACTCCAAGGAAGATTATTCAGAGGTGGAAAGCATTCAAAGTGGCAGACGTTTTTCAAATCAATTTTCACATCAAATGTTTTTTTTTTCTTTAAAGAAAAAACAACAAACTCAACCTTGAAGTTTCTCAGTTAGCTGCCAGTTTTCAAGCAGAAACAACAGTGATAGCATCAGTGGAGAGCAGCTCAGTGGTTAGTGCAGTTACCTTCCAGCAAGAAGGTTCCTGGTTCGACTCGAGTTTGCATGTTCTCCTCCCATGGTCCAAAAACATGTATGTTAGGTTGATTAACAAATTGTCCGTGAGCGTGTATGGTTGTTCGTCTATGTCTGTGACCCTGTGATGGACTGGTGACCTGTCCAGGTGTATCACCTGTAACGAGCTGGGGTGGGCCCCAGCAGACCCCTGTGAGGTATAGAAAGTGAATGGGTAGCACCAATGAAGTGAGAGAAGGGGTAGTGTCTTCCACTTGTCTCCACTGTCGTCCTTCGTTATCCTTTAAATATCTAATAGGGTAAAACAACTGTATTTGAAGTTCAGTGTTCTACTCCAAAGGAGATTATTCAAAGGTGGAAAGCATTCGAAACGGCAGACGTTCATCACCCAAAGAGCTACGACTCGGACCTTTGAAAGGCTGTCGAGTCCAGGTGGTGACGTGGGACTGACACATCTGCAGGAGCTCCACATGATTCAGCTATGAACTCATCCATGTACCAGAATATTCTGGCGGGAGGACGTCTGACCGTCAGCTAAAACCTGGTCCACACTGGGTCATGCAAAAAGACGAGGCAAGTTTATTTCATGTCCAAGATAATTTAAAGTGCTTTACATAAAAACATGTTTTAAAAAAATGGATTAAAGCAGAATAAATAATCAAACACACAAATCTGAAAACTAAGAAAGATTTCAAACTCATCAAAATGTTGTGGTGGGATTTACAGAGATGTGCAAAAAATTACTTTTTTTTTTTATTCTGCAAATAAAAATGAGCTAAAACTCTTTGACAAGGAAGAGATTACTGTTGCCCAAATGATTTTGACATTTTTTTTCTGTTTGGGTTTGTTGGGTAAAAAGTGACCCGGTGATCGAGTCAGACGATTTTAAATTTTTTTAGTCAAAGAGAAAAATGAGAAAGAAACAAAAAGGGAAAACTCGCTTCACTTTTATTAGCATGTCAGAAATCCAGAACAATTAAATCTTCTTTTTCTTTCGGTTGGTCCGTTCAGAGGTCATCTGTCTCCATCCTCTTCTCTTACACTAACCATCCTCATGTCCTCCTTCACTACATCCATATACCTCCTGTTTAGTCTTCCTCTGGACCTCCTGCCTGGTAGTTTCCATCTTAACATCCTTTCCCCATCTATCCCTCTCCCTGTACATGTCCAAACCATCTCAGTTGGCCTCTCTGATGATCTCCAAAATATCTAACATGTGCCATCCCTCTGATGTCTAACCCAGAAGGAGAAAAAAAAAACCCTCAACATTTCCATCCCTTCTTGATCCAGAACAATTAAATGTGGGTTTAAAAAGGCGATTTCTTTACACCCCAGCTGTGTTTTCATCGTGCTGTCCTTCAGTGTTTTTACGTTACGAGGCTACATGAATCCACAGGGAAAAGTAAAAGAAGCACTCTCGTCCACTTTCTGTTCTACTGACTTTTTCAAATCAATTTCTAATGAGGGAACGAATCTTGAAAAATGTGATGGTGGGAGTGTGTTTTTTTTTTAAACACTGAGCCTATTGTCTAATTAACAACATGTACCTAGATCTTATCAGGTGTTCCCACCCCCACCCTCGTCCCACTTCCACTCTCAAGTGTTGATTTGCCCACCGAGCTTCATGCTGCCTGCAAGGTCCAGCTGCAAACATGATGTGTTCACAGACTCAAAATGAGGGGATATCCCTAATGCTCATTAAGGCAGAGGTAGGGCCCTAAAATGCCATGGCACTCGTTGCATATAGACAGGTATCTGGACAAACGCAAGAAATTATTCCCACTGAGCTGCATGGAAATGTGACGGAAGATAATTGGAGGCTGAAATCGGAAAAGGTCCTCACTGCGGAGAGATGTGGCTGCTGGTCTGTCAACGCTGATTTTAAATTAGCCTCAGTGTCATGGAAAACGTTATTTACAGCTTTTTTTTTTTTTTTGCAAAAGCTGAAAATAAAAGAATGCTTGTTTTAATTGGCTGATACGGTTTCAGCCAGATGGCAGTTTTATTTTCTGTCTGTTCACTCAATTAATTGGGAGAAGTGTACCACGAAAGATGCTCAGTCTTCAATTAACACTCACTGTTAATTTAACACTCAAAAATCGTGTATATGTGTCCACTCTTTTGAGTTTTATTTAAACACTATTTAAGTTATTTAACACTAAACTAAAGTTACTCCAACACTTTATGGCATACGTACGACCAAAAGGCCCAGGGCCACCACAAGACCGCCAGTTTGATAACAGTACGAGCTAAAATATCCGTGTCATTTATATGTGGACTATTTCCAGCCAAATCCAGTTAAATTATGTATTTTTGACAGAAGATATGTATATATATATATCTATATATCTAGATAGATAGATAGATAGATAGATAGATAGATAGATAGATAGATAGATAGATAGATAGATAGATA
>JAOWBL010004963.1:0-10630 GCA_028564865.1 Zenarchopterus dispar | reverse complement strand
TGTATACACACATATATACATATATATCTTGTCACAGACTGGCTCTTGGTCTCTGATAAATAATAATAATAGGTTTATTGTAAACAATTTGTAAGGAAAAGCAACAATAATCAATTGTGGGGTGTGAGTATCTGTAGGTCAGTAGTGCCTGCCGTGCATGTAAGTGAGTGAAAAGTGTATGTGTGAACATGTGTCTGAATGCCAACCCAAACCAAAAACAACTAAAGAAAACCCAAAGAACCAAAGCATACCTACGTCCAGACGGACGGACGGAGGTACGCTTTGGTTACAATTTGGGTACGATAGATAGGTAGACAGACAGATTAACTCACTGTGGTTTAAATTCAGAAATCACAATTTATATTATTTCATTCAGATTTAAGACTACATATGCAATGAAAGAGGTTGTATGAATGAAATACCAACAGAACGTTGCCATGTAAAATATATAATTAATTAAGGTTATACTAATTATATTGCAAAATTCTCAAAACACAAACACAGATTTTCATGTTCTTGTATGGGTAAAAAGAAGAACCAACAATCTGGATTCATGAAGTGAAATGATAATAGGGACTTAAGTGTTTAGTTAGGATTTTACAGTAACTTTTTGGTGTCTGCAGTTATGCTTCATATACACATGCATACAGATACACACAAAAACACACACAAAAACAATAACAACAATAATGAAAAACTGACACCAACAGCACTTGTAAGTGGAAATTTGACCTTGGGTTTCTTGTCAGTGCTTATGCTGTTGCTTGGAATAAGTTAACCAAATGGCAAATATAAGGAGTTGGCTTCTCTCTGTGATGCACCTCACCTGAGCAGAAGTGAAATGAAACTGAGTGAATCATTTCAAAATGTTTAACCATTACTTTTCTCGTAGTGTTTAATAGGCAAAGGAAAACTTTTATTAAAAAAGTTTGAACACTTAGTAGCCAACAGATTCATAGCTAGAAATTCAACTTTTATACTAATTATTGCTTCATTGTTTATCCCTCTCACACAGAGATTGCTGGGAGAAGTATGTGTTTTATGTGGTGTTGTCTTTAAGACCAGTGACCACTGGCCTATATCAGTGATTCACAATGCCACATTCTGCACAAGTAAATTTTAATCTTTTACAAGGCATATTTACAGTATGCTTAGTATACATTTACAGCCCTAAATTTTAATTGAGCTTCCTGGCATCATTAATTGAGCTTCCTGGCATCATTAATTGAGCTTCCTGGCATCATTCACATATTTCTAATGTATATTATAAAAACAGTTTATCTATCCAAACTGACATTTAAGCCATGTTGTCTTTGACATGATTTCTAGCCATCCAGTCTCCCTGAACTTCAGGACATGTTCAAATATTGTTTATTACTCATTTTGAGTCAGTCAGTGTCAGAATAAGCTTGAAGCCGCTGTTTATCAAGCAGCAAAGCAGTGAAGGGGCATTAATGGTGCAGGGAAAATTACATTAATAAGTTAATGTATACCAAGTGACTGTTTTTTTCTCCCTTTTTGAATGGATCTAGCAATGTAAATTAGATGGGACAGAGTGGGAAATGGGTTTTCAGTTGCGCGGTCAGCTTCAGCCCACAGCTAAATGTGGAATCTTTTAGGAAAGTATAGGTTGTAAAGATAAAGCCTTCAAGTTTATCACATCTGCATTTCCTACTGTAATGAGCCTGGCCATACTAGTACCATGCCATTTCCAGCATCTCATCTGTGGCAAAGCACTCCACAGTAAGAAAAACTGGCTTTTTAGCTTCCTTCCAAAATTGTATGTTTGACTTCAGAAGAAATAGGGAATAGTGTTGTTGAAGCAGTTGGAGTAAAGCTGATCTTTGCAGAGTTGACATAATTTTGCTGTGCTCTCAGAGCATGGCAAACTAGCAACATATGTATATAAAATATATCCCCATTCTGCCACTGCACCAAATTAGTACGACTATTGAAATAGTTTGGGACCAAAATCCCATTTTAATAAATGGTTTGTAAAGTACGAGGCCATGACCCATTATTCCTTTTTCAACACATTGTGAAGTGCTTCTTATACACTTCATACGTGCTGATTGCTATGTTATCTGTGAGAATAATGAACTACTAGGGTGCACAAGACCATGCTGTCTGTTTCTACTGTGTGCATTTAGTGGAAGGTAGTTCAGTATTGTCCTTGCTGTGATGTTTTGAGACCATATTTGGAAACGTGTAAGTGATGCAACGGCATCAGCAGAGAGCTGGTGACCATGACTAACCTAAGCAACTCCTGTGTGGTGTGCATGCCTGGGCGTCCTTCACGCCTGATGCCTCAGTGAATGGAGCACTGTCCCACAGCCTTGCACGCTGAGGGAGTGGTGGAAAGATTTGGTTGTAGAGTTCACCATATTATCAGCAAAGAAAGTATGGCTTTGCCTTTTATTAAGTCCCCTGCATGCTGCCTGTAAACTTTCAGATGCTCCAGTTTGTTTGTTTTTTTTATTTTGTTCTTTTTGCCATTCTTTTAGCACATAACGAGCTGTGTTTTAATATGTGCATTTGTACACTCACACTACTATTTTGAGCGAATAAGTGCATTTACTCTTACAGTGATGTCAAGATGGGGAGAAAATTGAATGTGGGATTCTGGAGACTTCAAGCTCTCAATGTTTGTTGACAAGAGGACAGCTGTCCATCCTTACAAATATTCTCAGAAAGGAAGAGATTACACACAGGACAAAGAAAATGTGATTTATTTTGTTTGGAAGTTACAATTGAGCCAAATCTTCTTGGTAACATAGTGGAAACTTGGAGGAAGCAGTCAAAGGAGAAAGTTTGCACAATATATATCCAGTGCACTGTACACTGGTAAAGTGTACTTATGAAAGTAGGCCATTTGGAAGCCAGAGCCTGTCCAGAACACTGTACAACAGTTAACATTCAGATTAACTTGCCTGATCCAGTCCTGTTGTCTTGACAGGGCACTCAACCCAACACTAATAAGTAGTGTTTGCTGGTATGATGGTGAGACATCATGTCTTTCACTTCACTCAAAATGAGCTGCTTGTGTGTCCTTCACACAAACAGAATCCTTTTAAGGGATTCTCCCTAGTAACAGTTAAAAAAAGAAGAATCAGCTGTTTAGTTTATTATCAACGAAAATAGCATGAAACCCTAGAAGATTCCTTTTTAAAGATGGTGTTTCCATGTGTGATCTGTTAGATTCATTGTTATGGTCTTTGACCTCTTTTTAACTGGCCAGCCTTCACTTTATATGAATTCTCTATCATAGCTACAGCACTTCAGAGACCTTAATTTAGTTTTAATGTGACAGTTTTCATTTTGCCAGTTACCGCAAAAATGACAAAAATGACGTATGGGGACATTGACCAAAGCCTTGCTTTCTAAAGCTCTGAAGGAAAGAAATTGGAAGTGCCCTCTGCTAATGGGATTACTTTGTTCTTAGCCACAGTGAGGGAAAACTTGTATGCTGTCGACTGATTGCCTCTCAACTGTTCTCTGCCCTTCCACTCTTATGATGATGTTCTTAAACTAGCTTGTTCATTTGAAATAGGAGTAAACACTATAATGCAGTTAAATTAAAAAAATATTTCTGCACAAGGTGTTACTATTTCCAGAGACACTTAATAGAGATACAGACAAGTGATTAAAAACCCTAAACTCCTCCATCTAGGATTTTTACTTTCATGATGCTTTACATTTACTTATTGTCTTTGTTATTTCTGTCATGATCAATTTTTAATAAATATTGTAAATCAAACTTTGTATTGTCTCAAAAAATAAGTACATTATTTGCAAACGTCAATTCAATTCAACTCAGCTTTACTTAATTATTGCCAAATCATAACAAATGTCATCAAGGAACTTCAATTTACATTTCAACTAATTCCAAAGTAGCACAGTTGATATAAAGCAAATAAAAATTACAATAATTATTGCTTATCTCAGGAAACCAACAGATTGCATTAACATGTTTATTCTATACAGTCCCCCATCCTGAGCAAGCACCAGGCAACTGGAAAGGAAAAACGCCCCTTTAACAGGAAGAAGCCTCGGCCAGAACAAGATTCAAGGAGGGGACCCATCTGCCTTGACCAGTTAGGGCTTGAAAGGACAGGAAACAGGACAGAACAGCAACAATGTCAAATCAGGAAAACCTGCTGAGAAGAAGGTACACAGACTAATATCAACAACAATGATGTCATGAATAGAGTTGGAGTAGAAGAGAACAGAGTGAGAAGAGGTGTATCACAGGAGGTCTACCAACAGTCTAGGCCTATAGCTGCATAACTAAGGGATGCTTCGGGGCACCTGAGCCATGCATAATTATAAGGTTTATCAAAAAGGAAATTTTTATGCTTAATTTTAACGGTAGAGAGGCTATCTGCTTCCTAAATACAAACTGGCAGCTGGTTCCACCGGAGAGGACCCTGAAGGCCATACTTCACTTCTAAAGGTATCACTTTCTGCTATCGTCTGGAGCAAAAGTACCGGACTATAAGGGTGACTGCACCCTTAATAACCAAAGGCTGTCTCCCTTGGGCCCTAATAATCACATACCAATTGGTGATGTTTTCTCTAAGAATGAACACTAATGTTGATCTGCAGAACTCTAACTAACAAAATGCAATGTCTTAAGTTTCTTTCAGACGTAAAGTTATGTCTGACCTTTAATGATGCTTTAATGTGCTGACCATTCTACCATCCCCCTCACTCCACCAGTGTCACATGCTATGTCACCAGAGAACAGCAGGTTATGATGAGGCCCGGCATCTCCAGAGATGTGGGCACAGTCCCTGATTTGGCATTGCTACAGCCAGAGCCTCATCCATCAACTCTACTCTGAACGTATGCCACAAGCTGGCTGGATAGGAAAACAACCTCAGGTAATAGAGTGAGAACCCTGTGACTTAGCTTAATGCTGGGACAGGTGTTCTCCTTCTCATTGTTTATCAATTCATTCTGGTTGTGGAGTAAAGCTCTATGGTCTTTCAGACCTTGGTCTCAAAAGACCAAGTTTTTTTGAGAATTCAGCAAGGTTAATAAGTGATGAGACATTCAGGTACAAAGAGTTAAACGAAAGTTTACACAAAATGTAGCAAATCTTGAAGGAGTTAAGAGTTGCTGTATCTGCATTTCCAGCTGTTACCATGGAAACAAATATTTAATTCAATATTCCTACTCCTTAGCTCTGTTTTTAAGAGAAGTATTTAGCTTTCTAGTTTATGACTGCACCACTAAATTCAATAAGTAGGTGTTAACTTTCTTTGGTGCTTGGTTCTGGACAGAGTTATGATAACTTATTAGAAACATGCGCGATACAGAAATGCATGTGTGAGACAATTCTCACTTTCTTTTCTTTCTGTTCCTGTTCACAAACTGCTGCATTATTGCTTCATTTTATTACATCTTATCTTTAAAAGCAAAGAATGATATTAAAGGCATTGTGTTTCCAGGATGTAAACTGTATATGGTTACATCTCTGGTGAGGGCAGTGTCGTCATAAATATGAAATCTTTTTCTTTTATAAATGTAGTGCAGCATATACATGGAATATATTTGTTTTTCTTGTACCTAACTGTACAGTATGTTTATATTAGAATTATGTGTGAGGAAGTGAACTTAAGAATGTGTGTTTATATGTGTTAGAGTAAGTAAAGCCTCCTGTTCTCAGGTTGCAAAGCCACTGTATTGGCATGTTAATTGGTAGGACAGGTCTTCCTCTTAGATAACACACAAGGCCACTTTGAAAGAAAGGGAAAATAAAAAATACTAAAAAAATTAAAAAAAAAGATTAGGGACAGGAAAGAGGAAAGGAGTTTTTTCCCCCTTTCTTCACTCTTACACATCCTGTGGCTTCATGACGAATGGAAATGCAGAAATACTACAGAGCATGAGTTGATTCACAGGGACGCTCAGAGCGTGTGCATTATTAAGACTGGAGCTGCAAGGTTTTGATGTTATGCTAATGAGGAGCCTTTTGGAGCTACAAATCTAACATACATTTGAATAATTTCTCTGCCCGTTCCTCCTATTCTTCCTCTCACACTTTTTTCTGTCTTTTTCCTTCTTCTTCTTTACATTCTTAAAAATAACACGTTCAGGAATGTAACAGTGGCATGATGCTATGCACGTGCTGTTTAAGAGAAATATCAGTAGATTAAACATAAGCTGCAAAAAGCTCAATAAGAATAGAAGGAAAGGAAGCATCTTCTCTGTCAAACAACCTGTAATGCAGAGTTCATTTTATGCTTACCTCATTTTCTAATACATATACAAACATATCTAAAATATATGAAATCTCACCTAACACTCAACTCCAAACAGATTTTGTTAGTAACAGACATGGATCTGGACTTAAACAGAAGGCTGTCACCACATTTGACATTATAAGATAAATTAGCTGAATATCATATGTTTTTTGAACCACCATTTATCCTGAAACTTAATCACACACATGAAATGTATGGCAGCTTATAGAAAATGCATCTATGTATTGCTGCAACTATGTGTGCATGCCCTAATGCCTGGTCCATTTTCAAGAAAAGATATTGTGAAATGAAGCCAAACATACAACAAACAAACAAAAATGAACATTAGCAATGATAGAAAAATGCAGTGCACATTCCCTAGGCTTTTATTTTAGATAGAGAGGTCAGTTATACTGCCGAAACAGCAATTAAACCACAGCCACTAAATCACTCCAGGATGGTGCTGCTAGTACTGTTACTGAATTATTCATATAATATCTCTGCTTTGAAACAGGAGTACCCAGAAAGCAGAATAGTATTGATCAGTTATACAATAAAGAGTTCAAACTATTGAGAAATGTGTGAAGCAAAAGTAAAATAATTGGAGTTATATAAAAAGAATTTGAGAATGAAACATCTTCACTGGACTTGTCTTTAATATATATTTACTAAAGGAAATTCTGAAGCATGCTCCTGTGAAACACCGATTTGAAAACAGTTTACACTTTCACAGCTTACAGTAGTGTGTTTTCTGCATAAAAGTGAAATGTAATATCATGTTTATACACATACAGATCTTTATTAGGAATATAAATAAGATAAAAAATGAAATTTTTGCAGAAATAGTTAATAAAACAGAAATCATGCAATTGTGTGCACAAGTGTAAATAAGTCAACTCTTACACACACATACAAACATACATGCAGACAGAGAGAGGGGCAAAAGGTAATGTTACAATAACAGCTGGAACCATGTTCACAGTGCTCAGAGTATCAGTGAGTTCAGTCATATTAGATTTGGTGAACCCTGCCAGCAATTTTTCTGCACAGACTCTCTGCCTGCAGTTATTGATTAATGTGAAAGAGGACTTGGATTACAACATTTCAGAACTGGGATAAACTAACAAAAACCACCTCAAACTTGCAGACTCTCTACACTAACATGGAGATGACTTTTGTGTTGCTTTACTTGTTCAGATCATAATTTCTAACACCCTAAGACCTGAATTGTACAGGGCACCTTAGATTTCAATGAGTTAGGTTGAGGCCTAAAGTTTCAGGCAACTTCATGTATGCATGTTTTATTTTTGCAGGAGGAAATGTAAATGTAAATAATAATAATAATAATAATAATAATAATAATAATAATAATGATGATGATGAGGAAGAGGATTATATCTATGATAATAGGCCACTGAAATTAACATCAGAATTTTTTTTTTTTTTTTAAGTTAATGAAATACAAGATGTTACTTAAGAAGTAAAGACCGTGAGGCAGACCCAGGACCTGCTGGAGTGATTGTTTCCCATCATGCATAAATGAAGCTTGCAACAAACACAGGATATACTCAGATCCATTGGCAGACAATTCCATGACTGTAAATCTGGCTTTAGAGCTGCTGGTATTGTATTGTATTGAAGTCTGGGCAACCAGTTCCCACCAAATATATTTAAGTTGAAAACACACACACATAACAGTTATATTCAACTGCTTAGCATTGCCTTCAACAGAAATCAAATGTTCTTCCCAAAATGTCAAACATATTACTGACATTGTTTAAAGATAAATTAGCTGAATATCATATGTTTTTTGAACCACCATTTATCCTGAAACTTAATCACACATGAAATGTATGGCAGTTTATAGAAAATGCATCTATGTATTGCTGCAACTATGTGTGCATGCCCTAATGCTTGGCCCATTTTCAAGAAAAGATATTGTGAAATGAAGCAACAACATACAAGAAACAAACAAACAAAAAGAAACATTAGCAATTATTTCTTGCTCAGGTTCAAGGAAACCAAGGTAAGCAACATTTTCATGTTGGTCTAGTGGTCACGTGCATCTCACTGTAGTGCTACATTTGCAGTCAACATCTCATAACTGCAAATGCAGATGAATCTACTTTTAAGTACGTGAGCCCTCATTTTAACAAGCTCAACAGCAATGTGACCTGTAAAGTATCCATGATCTCTTTTATATATCAACCTAACAATGCAAAAGAAAAGCACTTTATATATGAATGGTGTGCGTCTGGGTTAAGAGGAACTTTTGTGCTCTCATAGTGATAAAATGATTGACTCCAATTGGACTACACATCTGACTATATACAATGTAGATGCATGCAGAGGCTGATTTTGTTGATTGCATATACAGTAGCTGACAGTTTCTCCCTTCACTGACTCCTAGAACTGGCTCTTGGCAAGACCTTTAACTAAAGAGAGACCACATGTGGAGACAGGAGGAGAAGGAGTTTGTCGGTCTCACAGACGTCCACCTCTGTAATCCATGTCAAACTGTTTGTTCTTTATATAAAATGTAAAATTCCTTGATCACCCTGGACTACACATTTAGATGGATCCGAGTAGGCACACTGTGAGGTGAGCAAACTAAGTCTGCTGAATCATAAGTCTCCAGAATTTGGTACCAAATTCTTACAGTATGACTGCCACTCTAGGGGCAGAAAAAAATTAAAGCATGTCAAGGCACAAGGTTTTTATTATACAGTCAGGCTGTGTGACTTAGCAGATTCTATTACAACCATCGCACATAGACTGACATGAATTGAACTGGAAAGATTCCTGTTATCACACATTGAATATCAACAAGCCTGATAGCATGAAAATTTGTGCAAATTGAATTGAATCAAGTTCTTCATAATAACAGCATGTGGTCACACTGTCTACTGGCCAAACAAGACAGTGTGGTTCCACTAACAAGTTCTGTATTGTTTTGTTCAATAAGCAGTTACTGAACACAGTTTAGCTTTTCAGACAGTTCAGTTTGTACCTTTTTATCTTTCTTATTGATCAAGATTCTTTTTATGTTTATGGGAGTTATGGGAGAATTATGCTTCTCCCATAATTCATTTTGAGTCACATCCTAACAAATTCTCAGTGCCAAAACTGAGATAATGATAGATTATCGACAGTTTTTTTTAACACTTCATAAACTGTGCACTAAAAGATGTGACTTTGCAATTGTTTTCATCTGATCATTCTTGTCTGGTAGGTCGTATGCTTTCCTCAGTTTTGAAGTTATTATAAACCTCTGTTACATGTACAACCTGCTTGGGTGCTGGACGTCTGGCTTCTTGAAATAGTCTCAAGAACCACAAAAGTCTCTACAACTTTATTTATTTATATTTATTTTCTACAAATACTCCCCCAGACCTATAAACAGAATTTCACACAAAAATCTGTAAAAGCCTACCTTTGTTTCAAGTGCTGTGGAACAGCAAGGTAAAATGAGCTCCTGCTTTGAGCAAAACAAGGTAAAATGAGACTTTGATGCTCTGCGAAATGAGCTGCTCTCTTATTCTCTTTCTCTCTATGAAGAAAGAAGAGTTGGGTCAGAGTTGACTGTGCCTTCTGCCGCCATCACTTTCATTGTTCTCCTTTTATTCTGTGCTAAACACCAATGAAGGCATCATCTGCTCATACAGACCCCTTCCCCTTCAGGTCACCTGTCCTGCTGAATCAACTAAAACCATCATAATAACAGGAAGTCCAGAAGGGTTACTGTTACTTTCCCTCATCTCCAGGGATACAGAGGGAGAATCGATAGCTCCTCATTATGCTGTCTTCCTCCTTGTAAGCGAGAAGGTTCAGCCTCGGGTGTCGGTAAATGGTGGAGCAGTCATAGAGTTGGGGATGCAATCTTTTTTTCAAACTGCATGAAGGTTTTATTGAAAACTTTTCAGACAAAAAGTTGTGAGAAAACAAAACCAGTTTTGAACATCCTCATTTTCAAAAGCCAGTGTGGCACAGAAACCTCATGCAGTTTGAATATATTCACCATCAGAATCTTTCCTCCTCATGAAAACAACATTAGAAGGAAAGATTCTGCATCACTGGCTGTTTATTCAAGCAGTAGTTAAAACCTATGAGAATATTTTTAAAAAGATGTTATGGAGGGGTACCTGTGAAGTCTAATCTAAGTTATTCACAAAACACAGAATATTGGAGAAATACAAAGTGAATGCCATCCATGACCATGTCCTAAGTAGTTGTTGTAGCTAATCCTAACCAAATAGCAGTTAAAAATTCTTTTGTCCAGCTCTGTAATGCTATGAGTGTGTGTGTGCATAGGTGTGTGTACATAAGTGTATGTAGATCTGCTTAATGTCTAGATATAGTCAAAACGAAGCAGTAATTTATTT
>JAOWBL010004962.1:0-10631 GCA_028564865.1 Zenarchopterus dispar | reverse complement strand
TATATATATATATATATATATATATATATATATATATATATATATATATATATATGTGTGTGTGTGTGTATATATGTGTGTGTGTATGTATATGTGTGTGTTTGTGTGTATGTGTGTGTTTGTGTGTATGTATGTATATATGTGTGTATATGTGTGTGTTTTTGTGTATGTATGTATATATGTGTATATATGTGTGTGTGTGTGTGTATGTATATATGTGTATATATATATATGTGTGTGTATGTATATATGTGTGTATATATATATATGTGTGTGTATGTATATATGTGTATATATATATGTGTGTGTATGTATATGTGTGTATATATAATGTGTGTGTGTATATATATGTATATGTGTTTATGTATGTGTGTATCTATATATATAATATATATATATGTGTGTAAGTATGTGTGTGTGTGTGTATGTATGTATATATATGTATATATGTATATGTATATATATATGTATATATATATGTATATGTATATATGTGTATGTATATATATGTGTATATGTATATATATGTATGTATATGTATATATATATATATGTGTATATGTATATATATGTATATGTATGTGTGTGTGTGTGTGTGTGTGTGTGTGTGTATATATATGTATATATGTATATGTATATATATATATATGCATATCTGTGTATATATATGTGTGTGTATATATATATATATATATGTGTGTGTGTGTGTGTGTGTGTGTGTGTGTATACAAACACTACATACAAACACACACATATGCATAAGCTCTTCATTATTTCTTTCTTTTTTTCTCTCTCTCTTTTTTGGTGGGGGGTGATCCCGTTTCCAGATTGTGCTTTCACCAAGCCTTGAAGAGCTCACCCACCTGATGAATGTGTCTGATGGATAATATGGGAGAGTGTTAAATGACATTACTTTAAAAAATATCATTAGAATATCAGGAGTGAAAGTATGATACAGTAACAAGATGTCTGTGAGGGAAAGCCTTGGAGGACGAGTCAGGGAATAGTCAGCAATGTTGGTGCATTAAAACCAAAGTTTTAATGCATAATTCTGTTCATATTTTAAGATATTAGGAAAACAAAACAAAACAAAAACAGAAAAAGAGTGTCTTTGAAGGGATAATTTGTAACATATGTCCAAAGCATTGCTTATTGTTCTGACCCCTTGGTGGCAGTGTTTTTCCACTTCGACCAAGGCAGTTTGAATGGACATTTCTCTATCACAATTTACAAACGTTTTTATGTAGCACTGCTAATTGTGACTCGAGAATAACAATATTTAATTGTTAATGTGACAGCCTTATAATTTTGGGAACCAAAGACCTGCAAAGCAACACTGTTTGCCCACATAAAAGGTGTTTAAATAAATAAATTTTTTAAAAAAAAACCTCAAAGCTTGTTTTGATCGGAAATCAAACTTGATGGTTTATTTTCACCTGAAGAGTAGTGAGTGCATTGTAAAAGGTGAAGCACCAGATATATTATTTTAAACTGTGAGACAGTTGCGGAGCTTGCTGATGTATCTGTGGCAATTTCTCAGGTCAGGAGTTAGCATTATATTGTCAGACTCAACAAAGGCGCTCGCAGACGTATCGCTGAGTCTTTGCTGATGCTTGATGGATATCAAACAAGCCAAATATGTGGACCCATCAAGGGGGGATCCCTGCTCGAGCTACAGCCAATGTGAGAACAAGGTCGTGGGTGAGGTCACTGCAAGAAAGGGAGTCCAGATGGGGAAGTGATGTGAACAATTTTCATTACAAAACTTTTTTTTCTCGTCTTTAACCAGGACAGATGATCTGTGCTGCTCACGGCAGCTTTCCAGGTTTGTTTCCTGTCGCAGTCCATTTTCAAGATCAGCTTTGGTTTTGTTTGCTACTTGTTTTTTTTTTGTGATTGACATGTCTTCTTAAAGATCAATCAGACAACTGAAGACTAGATAAGATGAGAAGTCTTGTAATCTGAACAGATCAGCTGACTATGAAAATCACGTAGTCTGGTTGATAGATTATTCTAAAGAAATTACAAAAAGAAAAGCAATAGGTTGAAGTTTTTTTGGTTTTTTTTAATGATTACAAACTAATCCTGCTCCTTCCCCAAAAGCCTGAAATGGTTTGTAGCTGGTACAACCATGAAACAGAAAAAAAAAATCCACATATTTGTTCAAAATGTAATGCAAAATTAATAGGTCCAAATGGTACATAACGATTCCCCCAATATGTCAATTTCCACTCTTAATGTTCCTAAACTTAAAAAAAAAGACACTGCTAAAGATATATTGTGTTATTCACCATAAGCTGGTTATTAAGGTCTTTCATCAACAGTTTTTTTTTTTTTTTTAAATGAAAGAGCTTACCTGGATACCAGTTTTCCTGTTTTGTTTTACCATTGTTTGAAGCAATTTTATTATCATTATTATTATTATTATTAATATTTATTGATAATAATTTTACAGCTCATTATGTTTGAGTTAAAGGAATAATTACTGCTTTAGAGAGCATTGCTTATTATTCTTAGTTTAAATAAATAGAAAGAGCAGCTGGAAAATGTTTGCAGTTTAATCTTGGGGGAAGTGGGTGGGAATTACAAGCGTCTTCAGCTGGCTGAGAAGCCTTTTCTTGAAATAATGTTTGTTCTGGGCACAGACACAAAACACCAGTGTAAGCAAGCAAATAAACAACCAAACCAATGTTGACTGTTTAATATTTGTTTACGGGCCATATGTGCCTGCTGTTCGTGCCAAACAAGACGTACAACAATAATCTAGCTTTTATGCTTCAGTTTTATTATATGATTTATTAGCAGGGCAAAAATTGTACTATTAGGTGGTTTTATTCATTTTAATAAAAGATTTTTAAAGTTCCATGGCCCTTTGTTATGCTGTGCAGCACTTTTAAGTTGAATTTAATGGGTTTTTTTTCAGTCTGGGCATCAGAGAGGTAGCAACTTTGTTCTTTTTACTGCAATCTATTATTACACAAGGTTCAGCGGGCGTGATTTAAAAACTTGATAGTTTTTTTTTTTTTTTCTTTTGCATTCTTTCACTCTTAGGATGCAGATGAAATGCCAACCTGGTATCCCTCTTTACCACAGGTGCTTACCTGTCACTTTCTTTCCAGTTCCCCCACCTAAAGCCTGTGCTGACTTCAATTATCCTAGGACATTTAGCAGTTTTAAAGACGTAGGATTGTAGAAAAAAAAAAACTACATGACTACACCAGTATGCACACCTATACATTTGCTTCCCTGGCGTGTGAAGTGGGTTATATTTCCTGTGATTGTGTTTTCGGTGGGCTTCACCCAGGAAGAAATGCCACCCGTACAAGCATGGCCCTGAGCTTATTCTCATGCAGGCCAACGGTGTGGTGCTGAGGCCAAGAGATAATTGCTGCTCTGAGGAGTGGATGGCCTCAGAGCTTTCTTCATCTGCCTGTGCCAGCCATGAAGCTGTCCATCAAACAAGCCTGATGAGTGACATTCTCCGAGGAGAAACAAAGGCTTTTTACCAGCGTATGTGCACAGCTGATGCACAAGCATATCAAATTAACTTAACATAACTTGCTTGCATACAAAGTGAGACACAGCACATACCAGATCAACGTTATCCTTGTTTTTCCTCCCCTTCCCTTCCTATTATCATTCCCTCTCCCCTCCTCCTTTTCCTGTGCTTTCTAATCTCACTTCACACCTGCTGTCTCTGACATACATGTTTCCCCCGAGAGCAGAGACTGAAGCTTGAGTGAAGGGCTAAGGCTTAGTGTGGAAGGTGGAGAGGAGTAGGCATATGAGCCTATTTTATATCATGCTGTGGCTCTACTTTGTGCTTCAAAGATGAGGTATATCTGCCCACAGGGCAACGCCGGTAGAGGGATAAAGCCAAAGGGATGTGTGATAATCAAAGACGGCATCACAGACCCATGAATTTATTTATTTATTTATTTATTTTAAAGCAGAAGCATACAAGTTGCTGTATAGTCACTCATCAATTGTTGAATGATTTTTAGAATTTCACATTTTCTGATTTTACTCATCGCAAAGCCACTTATCTGAAATCAATGCATCTTCAAAAGGGAAAATATCTATTTAAATTACACGGTCAATTAGGACAAGATTTGCAGTGTGTCGAAGCCTTTAGCAGAGTAGCTGTGCTTCCTGTTGATTGGCAGGATTTTGAAACTTGTGTGCATTTCAGGTCCCTCCACAGTATGTGGAGCTCTAATGAAGGAGGAGTTTGTGCTTGCTAAGCATGGCCAGATTTATAAGCCAACAAGGCTCTCCAGCACTGCGCTGACAATACAAATAAATACACTCTTCAAGGGCTGAATCACATGGGGAAATAAAGACCTTCCCAACATAATTGGCTGAAGGAGGTGGTTTCACAGGCAATAAGCACAAACAGTGCATTTTATGGATCATTGTAATGGATTTCTGTTCGTATGTTTGTATGCTGAAAAGGGCATTGCAGTTGTTAATGTCATGTATCATAACACTCCATCCTCTCAGTAATAAGAGATGCTCTAAAGGGGAGGAGGTAACCAGCAATATGCAGTCTAAGAAATGTGTTTATAATATGGCTGCACTTCAAACCATTTCTCTAAGTAATTAGGTAGAATCAGTGCATAACCGGATGGCAGTAATCTAATTTGCTAATTTAGAACAATAACATAAATTATTCACTGAACAAACTAGTATCAAAGCAACGTTTAATACATTATTTATGCTAATAATCATTAAAGACTAGGGTCAGGGGACGTGAATCGTTTTCTATTGATGTTTTCCTTCCATGTTTCTATTTTGTTTTTTTTATTGCACAAAATCTTGGAAGAAATTGTCAAAATGTACAGTTTTTAGACTTCATGATTGTTCTATATTTGTATTTATATGTAATCGACATGAAAAATGTATAACAGTTAATCATTAACCAACTCAGATGAATTTAAAGGAAATGTAACCGTTTAAAAACGTTAACATAAAGACTTTCTGTCTTTATGTTATGCAGTGCCTCACTTCCCTCTTGTATAAGGCTCTACCTCTTTTAAAATCAATATTACACTTTTATTTCTATTTTCTCTTTCTTTTTAACTTATTATTTTGTTAATATTATCTTTAGTGAGAATTAGGTTACTTTACATGATTATAGTATCATTTATATATTACAGTAAAAATGATTTGGCAGTGTCAGGTCCAACAACTTGGTCCAAAGACCAATGTTCTGGACAGTTTTGTTATTGAGGACTCTGGACACAGGTGCACCATTTGCAGCTGAGTATCTTTTAAAGCCGACACTGAACTTAGTCTGAGCAGAACACTTGAGCAGCACTTGTATTTTTATTTTCTGCCTCGGAGCTAGGACATAGCCATTAAGGAACAATCTAGCTGTCGGGCTGCTTGAAGTGTTCGTCCCTGCATTTCTCTGACGGCTGAAGATTTGTTCTCTTGTTGAGTGAATTGGTTTGAGTCTATAGTTTTATTGTACCCGAGATGGCAGTGATCCTTGCAGCCTTGCTGTAGTTCACATTTGAACGCCCACGCTACACAATAACGTCGGTCTGCTTTAGCCACAGAGCATACTCGGATTATGATAAAGGAAGCTGCGTTAATTTTTCGCCAAGATATTGTACTGATGATGGGAGAGTCGGACCGGTGTGCGAAAGTCTTCTCCAAAGACTCTCAGTGGGGTTCAGGTGTGGATTCTGTGGTGGCGAATCGATGTATGAATATAGCTGTGACATCAGCAAAGAAAAAAAAAAAATAAATAAAAAATCCACTGATGAAATAACCTGGTCACTCAGTTAGTCAGGTGACCTCATTGTTTAATCAAATAGCGTTGCTGAACCTGATTCGCTCATCACTCTGGAGCAGGGTAAATCTGGACTCGGATTACATAACCCTTTTCCATTTATCCATTTAACCCCCCCCCCCCCACCCCCCTTGTATCAGCTGTGCTGACTCTAGGTTTACCATTAGAGTGTGTGTTCACATGCACGGTTGTTTGTCCGGTTTGTCTCTCTGTGACGTTACGAACCTGGCGTTTCCTGCTTCTCGCCTGATGGCGGCCATGATAGGCTCCAGCCCCCTTCTGACACTGAAACGGGATAAAGGGAGGATAGAAAATAGATGGATGAGAGCTGACAAAGCATTACTTAATTTTGAGTTAATCTCAGAGGACTTCAAGATCCAAACAAACGCTGCTTTTCTTTCTCATTCTTTAACAAATTGAACATCTGGAATGTGTTTCGTTGTTGTTAAATGGCATACTTGGTTGTAAATGAATAGTCGGTTTTGTGTTTGGGCCTCGCACACGATGATGATTAGCCGTTGTCATCCGCCTCCTTTATTTTTTTGCTTTCTATCGTTAAATCTGGGTTTATTTTCCCACTTCTAGGTATGATACCCTGACCCTGTCAGACACAGATGGCACACACTCCTACATCACTGTAAGGTAAACACAAATTCATTGTTCATTTAAGTCAGTGCTGAAAACAGATGGGTTTATCCAAGTTATGATTATAACATTGCCCAGTAAAAAAAAAAAAAAAAAGTCACTTTCAGTTGACCTCTGTATGGCCCTCTGCTGCTTCGTTGTCTTGTTTTTCTCATGTTGCATGCTGAATCTCCAGGCGTTTTGAAGATAAAAGCAGTTTTATTGATGTTGTTGGGACGTGTAGTGAGGTAGGAATACTCAGACGAGGACTTTACAATCAAAGAAGATCAAAGAAGAAAAGTTTAAAAAAAAAAAGGGGTCACAATGAAGTTTCTGAACAAATCAGCCAGCTCTCATGAAACTTAAAACCTGTTATTCTTAAACAGGAAAAAAAAAATCACATGTACTAAAACTATTACAACAATGCATGTATGTCTTTCAAACTATCAGAGCATGTCAAAATGTCATATAAATAACTTTAAAAATCAACAATCAAGGTGGGACGTTTACATGGTTCAGATGACACTATTTTAATATCCAGGCTTCAGAACAGCAGTAGAGGTGAAATCATGTTATTCAAAGATCGGTCTTTCATTGAGTATAATCATTATCATGATTTATAAAGGACCACTTGAATCTCCAGTCCCCCCCCACCCCCCACCCCCCCCCCCCCCCCAAATTCTAATAAAGAAGAAAATAAAAAATAAAATCCCGAGGCAGTATAATAAAAACAGGGATGTTTGGTGGCTCAGCAGATTTGAGCAGGTGCCCTGTAAGGTTTTAAGACCATCTCTCAGCAATCTTGCTTCAAACACTGACCTGTGGTTCTTTACCGCTCGTTGTTTTTCTTTTTCTGCCTGTTTTCATCTCTCGTCCACTTTTTGAATCAAGGCTACAAGTGTACATATTAACTCTGGAGACGGCCAATTCCTTTATTATAAAAAAAAACAGGGATTTAAAGAAAGGAATTTTAAATAAATGAGCAACTAATTCTTTTAGATAAAAGTATGTTTATAAGAGGTTATTGAAAGGATTCTTCTGACCCAGACAGTGTAATTTCTTCGGGCAGGATGCTACAGAGTCTCAGGGCCTTTTCTGGAAACAGTGTTCCCTTCACTTCTTGCTGGAGCCTCTGGATCATTTAAAAAGACCCACACCTGAAGCTTACTAAGAAAATACCAGCTCATGTGTTACTAAGAGCTTTATAAATGTGGCCTCTATGCCTAAATACTGTATTCATTTCAGTAGTTAAAATCACAGATCCCCCCCCCCCACCCTCCTCTGAAAGCAAAAATTCAGTATTACATATACAGTCTAGATGTTGGCAGTTAGTAATTAGTTTGACCAACATCTGTGGCCTCCTGCTTTTCCTGCTCTTGGGCCGATATTGGCCAAAAAGAGAAATTACTTACAAGGCAAACAGGACTGATTACAATTGCTGATTGCAATGAGAAGCCCTTGTAAAGGAGGGGACTACATATTTCCCAAATAACTTAGAAATCCCTTATTGGTAAGAAGAAAAAAAAAATCATGATCTATGGAGTGGTTATAGGATTGAAGTTGTTTGTTCATGAACTGTAAACTCATAAATTGAGTACACATGAGTTTAATGGTTATAAAACATTAACACCATCAGCTTTTAATCCTTTCCCTCAGTTTGTGTCATTTGATATTTTAACTTATGGCTAAAGTAACATTTCAGTTGAATTAATTGTTTTGGTTTTGTTCTCTCTAACACTATACTGAGTTTATTTACCCAAATTTGTCTTGTGTGTTTTTTTTTTTCTTTTTTTTTTAACCAGCGCTCTGTTTCCTGTTTTAAATTACTCACTGTAATTTTTCTGACGGGTTTGATAAGGCAGTATAAATGTCTTCATCTTTGTTGGCTTATTTTCAGATACGAAACTTTTTTTTTTATTGCATATTTAAGCCTGCAGAGAAAGGTTTTACTGTTGGGTTATGAGGAAGTTTAACTTGGAAAGCAGTGCTGGGAAGGGATGTGTTTGATTTAGACTGCAATTTTATGAGGCAGGTAGAGAAAACAATGTTTTGAGTGGAATGAGCTGGTGTAAGCATCACATTACACAACACTGACCTTCTTCACAGCTGGTGTTTTTTTGTAGACGGAAACGAACACACCAGTCCAGTGTTGCTAACGATAGCTCAGTCCAAATTTAATTACTCAGAGTAAGCCTCAGAATCCCAGTGACTCCCCAGTTACTGAACATAAATAAAAAGTGTTAATTTTTTTTACTTAATTTCACCTCAGCGGACATTCTGACTTACAAAATGCCCAGTACCGTATATACTCGCTCATAAGTCGAGATTTTTTTCCCCAGAAAATCGGTCCCAAAAAGTGCATTCGACTTATGAGCGGGTCGGTCTAAGACATTAATTTTTTCCGGTGTTTAAACTCGGCCGAAGTACGTTAATATATCGACAATTTAACTTCTCTAGTGGTTAATAGCAACAAACAACTTTGATAATCAATAAACTCAAAAAAAAATTTTTTGTTTTCTTACCTTTGTGTTTTAGAAGAAATTATCCGACAATCTACGCGCTAATTATCCGACACTAAAGGAATAGCATTAGTTACGTTTATTAACAGAACCAGAAAAACACATTTGTGCACTCACAGATATTTAAAACTGGACAAACAATAACACACAAAAATTGATGGCGTACCAAGACACAGTATTGATCAATTGACACACTTATGACAGCAGACGACCTGAACCATGTTTATTCGTCAATGCATTAGATATAAACCTGCTTCACATGCTGCTTCCTGTATAAACATACAATTAGCAGACAACGGTACAGAATGACATCTCATATGATAATTAGCCCGATAATTGCATAGTTTCACAACCACCATCACAGAAAATGTAAGTTTCGTTGAATCTGGTTTAGTTCACTGAATTAACGCAAATTGATATCTCTTTATGTCCAAAAAAAAAATCACACTCGACTTATGAGCGGGTCGACCTATGAGCGAGTATATACGATACTAAACGAAAGGCAAAGGGGCAGGGGAAGGCTTTACGTGATGATTCATATCCAGTAAGTGGTCCAAGAGGCACTACTCAAGTTTACTTACTGCAAAACCAAAAACAGTAACTAAGCAGAGCTCCTACTCAACTGCACACCATTTTAGATGTTTCTTTTCTTATGCTAGTCTGGTTGTCGCTCTGCCTATGTCCTTCTCTGATTGGTTGCATGCCTATCAAATGGTCTCCAGAGCCAGTTTCTTTTGCAATCGTCCGCGGTGCTCCCTGAAAATCAATGTGTAACCCAGAGCAACCAAAACAATTATTTGCATCAAAACAGAAAAGATATACGACTGACCAGAACATGAGGAAGCTCTCTAGCTTACTCATGTCCCATGTCATCAATTTCATTAAAACTACATGAAACTGTGTTAACTTTTGAGGGAGGGGAGTCTAATACAACTCCTTTAATCTCAAAGAGGTGGGAAACCTCATCAAGAACCCTCCAGTGTAAAGACACGTCAGCTCCACAGACATGATGCCTCATGTTTGACAGCTTTGACTTTGCACTTCAATGAAGTGGTAAGAGGTATTTCACTTCCTGAGAATTGAGCTAATCTCTGTTAGCTACAACCTATATATACACATCTTTTGAGAAAATATACTAAAACGCCATTTTATAAAAACGACTTGCAACCTTTTTCCCCACTTGTCATGAAACAAAACAGCTGAAGAGAATAAAGTATTTATCAACTATGAGATGCAAAAATCACACAGGCCCAACAATACAGCAGCTTAATTAATGGGACTTCAAAGATCTGCTGATGTAGACTTTTACAGAATTTCCCGTCTGCTTTGATTCATACTGCTTCGGGTGAATAATGTTGTCATTTCTGTTATGCTTGATCAATGTGCATGGTGACTGGGTGTCTTGTCTTGTTTGATAAGAAAGAGGATAAGGTTTCACACTAAAGGACACAACACAGTTTAACAGATTTTCTTTAGATGTCCTCTTATTACACTTAATGTCATGAAATTGGGCCGTTTCTTTGCAAAAAATTTTAGCAGAGCCAGCGCCTAGAAGATGACTTAGAAGAGGATAAACTTTTTTCGACCTCCTAATTCTCCGCTTTTCTTGCGCGATTTCTCTCTTTTGATATATATATATATATATATATATATATATATATATATATATATATATATATATATATATA
>JAOWBL010004961.1:0-10631 GCA_028564865.1 Zenarchopterus dispar | reverse complement strand
TGTGTGTGTGTGTGTGTGTGTGTGTGTGTGTGTGTGTGTGTGTGTGTGTGTGTGTGTGTGTGTGTGAGAGAGAGAGACAGACAGACAAACAGACAGAGAGAGCCTCACCATCTGGTCACTATCCTTCACCTGAGGCGGCGCCGCAGTGACAGTCATGGCCAGCTGGATGAATGGACAGCAGTGCAGAAAGTTGTGCAACAGTGCCAAACCACAGCAGACACAGGCGGAGGCAAGTTACTGTTGTGTCTGACTCATTATGCGGGAAAATATTTATTGGCATTAGAACAAGTTTGTGATCAATGAGAATTTGCAGGTTTCAGTTATGCTTAACACTTATCTGCAAAAAGCAACCCCAGTATATGTATTATTTGTACTTGCATAACTTGTATTTAAAACATGTTTATGTTTTTAATGTGAAGATTTTTTTCTATCGTGTGTTGTATGAGAAACCCCTATTAAGTTGTGAGCAGAAAAAAATTATATATATATATGTGTGTGTGTATATATATATATATATATATATATATATATTTCCTTTATTTATTTAGATAGATACTTTTCTAAAAACCCTGAAGTAGGTTTTTAGATTCTGTTTTTAAAAAACTGCATTTGTTTTGACTTTTTTAAATTTAGTTCAGTTTTATTTTTTTTAATCTCACCAACTCACAAAACAAACAAAAACACTTTACAGTGAAAGCCAAGAATTTGAATGCAAGCCCCATTAAATACAGTCCAGTACAATCCAATTATAACCCAATCATATTTCAATAAAATACAATTAGTTTTAGCTCATTCATGATACAATTTATTCCACTTTACAATAATATATCCATTTGATGCTAATTTATTAAAAGCAGTCCAGCTAAAGAGCCAGAGTGCATCTGTTCATCAATTCAATTACCTCTGGCTATTTTAAAGATGTTTACATCATACTATATAATACAAGAGGAAAAGAATGAACTCCACCTATTATATGCATAAAAGTTTATCATTTTTATTATGTGAGTTCCTGTTTTTGTTTACTTATTTATTACTGACAATGAGTTTAGGAAAATACATTATACACAGTGACTCTTATCCATCTCTTACGATCTCTCTTGCACTTGCTATGTTGGTTTCCAATGATGAATATAGTTTTAAAACTTTTAGTATGTTTATAAAAATAATTTCCTTCTGTCAACTGTTAAACAGTGAAACTCATGGGTTTTAAACATTTGTCATCAACAATAGAGGCCTGTGGAACAGTGGAGCTGCGTCCAGCTTTCAATACTTGTTTAATGGATCAGTTCATTGTTTCTTATGGTCACTCTTTGGGGTTTGCTGACCATTTGTTAAAAATAAAACAATTTCCAGATTCATCCTTTAAACTAAATCTACTTTAAACACATCCACTGCTCTTCGAGTGTTTCTAACTGTTTTATTGGAAATTCACCAGATAAATGATGTAAATACTCCATCCCTGGCTGCGTTCTTTTTACTAGACAGAAAAACATTTCAAAAACCAGCCCCCCCAACTTTTTCATTTTCCTTCTCACAACAATTAGGCCTGGAAATAGAGGCTGACTGTATTCCCTCCATATCCAGTTGTGAGTGAGATAAGAGCTGCAGCAGTAATACACATAGGACTGAAACGTCCTACATGCCTGCCAGCGGCTGAGCCTCTGGATCCTCTCTGTGATATCTGCCGTGTAGCTGGCGGAGCTCCTCGGTCCGCTCGTCATGCATTTGAGCGTTTTCAAGTGTCATGACGCAGGTTTGAACATATTGGAAGTTGGAACGCAAATTGGCGCACTATCTGGTGAGTCAGAGCATCATTGTTGTGGCTGCTTCCGTCTCGGTATCCCCTACAGACCCGCGTGGACCAGAGAACTGCAGAAAGAGAACAAAGCATGGCCTCTGGCCACAGTGTTGCTCCCACACTTCCACTGTTAATCACAGTGTCCAAAACAAACGGGAGAACAGCATAAGATGTCTATGTTGGCCATTTCATCAAAACAGTTTTTGATAATTAGACTGAGTCATGTCCTGTTGAAGTTCAGTCTTGCATGTTTTTAATATGTGGGTGGTATAATGTTCTTTTCAATTCAGTATAAGCTCTATTTTTGTGATATGTGCATCAGCATCTTATGTAATGTGCACTGGCCATGAATTAAAAGCGGGCTCATTGCAGTTGCGAAGCAGCAATAAATCCACAAAATAATCTTGCCTTTAAAATAAACAAGTCACAAGTCTTTTTTCTCTTTGATTGAAAAATACAGTAAGTTACTGTGAGTCTAGTTAGTTTTTAACTTCTGTTCTGGATAAATGAGCCCTTAGGGGTGTTAAAACATTGCTTTATGTTGACCGATTGTGTCTGACTCCATTGTGCTATAATTCAGCAGAATGGTTGTGACATTTTCAGTGATCATGTATTGTGTCTATAGAGGCCAGCGTGCCCCCGGAGGTCTGAGGGCTGTGACTCATGCTCAAAGCTTCTGCATCTGTGACATGGAGAAAGGAAATAAGAGCCAGATGCCAACAGATATCCACAAGCACATGTCTCACGCGACCAACTGTGCTGTGTGTGTGTGTGCATGTGTGTGTGTGTGCAAACGCAGCAGTCACGCATAAAGGATTCAGGTGCAACTCAAGTGATTTTGCAGTGAAAATTTAAAAAAAAATGTTTACAATTTGACAAAACTCACCATCAGAACCAAAACAAAGCAGCTTTGAATAGTAAAGAGGGATTATTTGTTTTAACTGATTTTCCAGCAAACTATCATCTCGTGGTGGTTTTTTTATTTTGGCAGAAATGACAACATTTCAGCTAAAACATGTTTTACCAAACGTGTTTTCGATTAGCAGAATTTGAGAACTGCCCGAGAAGTAAGTTGCCAACCGAAATATCTTAATATGCTGCGGTGTGGTACAAATAAATCTTTTAAAAATCAATATTCACCAAACTGTGGAACCATCTGTTTATATGTTGTAGCTGAATGAAGAGTGAACTCAAGAAAAGGGTGTATGAGGGCAGCCTCCCCATGTTGTGCAAAATTTCCTCTAAACCACCGCTGGAGGAGTTTGTTTTTTTCCTCAATAATCCTTTTTTGTTTCAGTTCACCACACGGTCTATGGTATTAGTTGGTATATAATAATAGGATTTGGTGTAAATATCTTGAACAGGACATGAATGTCTGATCACACAATCTGGTTTCCCTGTAAACATGAAATAATCATCAAACTAAAAATACTGTAT
The DNA here is from genome assembly GCA_028564865.1 of Zenarchopterus dispar. Classification (NCBI taxonomy): domain Eukaryota; kingdom Metazoa; phylum Chordata; class Actinopteri; order Beloniformes; family Zenarchopteridae; genus Zenarchopterus; species Zenarchopterus dispar. Next base: position 7,396 of record JAOWBL010004961.1, on the reverse strand, counting down.
TCATGGATATAGATGCCTTTCTTTTTTTTTTTTTACATCAATCATGGCTTTCAAAATGATTTATTTCAGCAGCGGATTCCTTTCAAACCCACACCTCATTACTGCTCATCACCCAGAAAGCTCCAAATAGAAAATTTCTTACGTCACTGATGGATCATTTTAAATTTCATGACCAAAGAGCAATTTTTGAGCCATAATGGGTTTTTTTATAACTCTAACAAACCAGTTTTGAATGCCTAACCAGGTGATTCTGGTTGTTAGCTAAACACCAACTAAAACAAAAGATTGGGAAAGGAAGTTTGGATAAAAGAGCAGAAAACTCCTGGATAACAGTTCACTATTATGGCTGCACTCTGCAGTCACCAAAAGGCAAGTTTCCATTAGCTGGGTTTGATGCAGTTTTACAGGGGCTCAACTTTTGGTGCTCTGATACCAGGAATGGCCCCACAACAATAATTTTCTGCGGGACCAAAAAAACGTCTCTGTATTGGATTTGTTACTTTGGTATTGTCCTAAAAAGCTCCTGGATTAGGTGATAACTTGATGGTCATTGGGTGATGATTCTTTCAGATATGATGTTAATCACATATTGAGTTTTATTTAAAAAAAAAAACAAAACAGCAACACATAATCATCTCAGCTCCTTCTATGTTGAGCTCAACATTCTAATTTTTTTTCTTCTTTTTAATTTTCTTGATAGGTGGAATTAATGAAAGTGGTGGACCACTGCCACAAAGTCGTATTAAGAGTTAAGTTGCTGAATCAATGGATCCTACCGAGTCCGTCATTGTAATGGAAACATAAAGACTGAAAAGACCAGGAAGGCGGTTGGTGCTCTTAGGAAGCTCTTACAACTACAGCTTCCTAAGTTTTACTTTAACCTTGTTAAATGAAACCCATCTGTAGATGGTTGTCAAAACAAAACAAAACAAAAACAAAAACATCTGTTTAATAGTTCATGACAATTTTACAGAAGCCTTGTGCTGAGCTACCTACATGTAGTTATTTTCTGTCCAAGTGTGCAAAAGGAAAGAAAAAAAAGTCACCCACAAAAACAATAAAATGTTATGTGAAAATCTCAAAAACTGCTGTGAGACTGTGTTACATTCCACCAAAGTCGGTGGCTCTACTTGTAGAGGTATTTCAGTGTGAACCTGAAGACAAAAGGAAAAGACAGTGTGACTTTAAGCACAGTTAAATAATAAGAGACATTTTCTGTGAATCCTAAATGTCAGTACATGTTGTGCTAATCAGTTATGTAGAAGGGGAGATATTATACAGGATAAGTAAAACCTTTGTCGTGCTGCCAGTGTTCAAAGAAAAGTCAGAGGATCACTGAGATTATTAGGGTCTATCCACTCAGGAAACTGTATATCTGTAACTAATTTAATAGAAACCCATCCAGTAGTATTTAGGAGATTTCCCTGTGCAGTGCACCTGTCAGCCTCATGGTGTTAATGCAGGAAAAATTCACTTCTCTGGTGACAATCAAGTTTCTCCTGAATTTCATAGTAAACCAGCTAAAAGTTTACATATAATTCAGTGAGACTAAAGTGATGAAACAAACAAACTGACCAACAAATAGGCAACAAGGGCACCAAACACTGTAGACACTGCAAAAATATTTGCAGACTATAATGTTCATTCAATCCTGTGAAACTGCACACTGGATATTTATTCTGTAACTGAACCAGCTGATTTTTCTTTTTTTTTTCCACTCATCATTTGAACCATTTGGACTGTTCGGACTGTTCTCCTGTTGCATTATTTGACATGACAGTCTAAAGTCAGGACAAGGACAGCAAAGTGCTCAAGATGCTAGCTGCATAATTACTTTTAAAGATTTCCAACTGATGGAACCCACAAGGTGAAGAGGAAAATTATTATTGTTATTTCAATTATATTAGGTATGTTTTGATAGAGAGAGATGGTTAGGTTGATCGTTAGCAGGCTGAGGATGACTGAAGGCAGAGCAGACTGAAGAAAGGGCACAGTGATGGAAATGTGGCTGGATGGATGAGTAACCGTCATTCAGGGTGAGCTGGAGTGGCAGGCTGGGTAAGTGAAAGGGAGCCCGCAGCAAGTTTAAAAAAAGAGTAGGAGAAGAAAAACAGGGCAGGCTGAAGCTAAGCCACACAATCTTGATCAAGAGCTCCTAGTGTTACCTTCTATTGGACTTTCTTCCTGTTGCTTTACTTGTTCACCAGGCAGGATAGTGATCCATATCTGTATCTTCCAAAAGGAAGAATTTCTCGGACTAATAATAAAAACTGCATTTACTACTTAAAGGGGTGGTGAAGAAATATGGTTCCTGATGGGCGGGAGAGAATATACACTGGTCTGCTGTATGACACTGACCCGATACACCACTGCCAACTGTAATTCAGCCTGAAGTACTTGTTGCAGTCATAAGTTGTTGCTGAATCACTGATGGTGGTCAACATCACAGCTTTATGTATTTCTGTTGGACTTCTTCAGCTCTTGTATGATTCAGGGGGTTTACATTCAACATAACCACACAATCATCATACACCCATTTACACACCACGCTACACAAACACCAGTACCTTATCAACAACACACACCACATCCATCACTGTCTTCTGTCTGTCTTTCTGTACTTCACTGTCTGTGACTTTTGTCCTCTCTGATAAAATCAGTCTCAGGTCCCAGTAAAGTTTGTTGGGTCAGACTGTCAAGATCTGCTGAAAAGTTGAATTACACGCTAAAAAGGGTTCTTTTGCCAATCTTGGTACTAGCCTACCACATATATGCAGACAGTTGTAACAAAAAACAAGACAACCAAGACAAATCACCAGCCCCTTATCTCATTTTTTCAACTTATACATCCTTGATCCCTCTACTCAATTTATACCTTGCCCTCCTATCAAAGATGCGAGTGAAAGAGGCCAGACGACACGAGAGGAAAGTCAAGGTAAAAGCCATTTATCAAACTGAGATCATGAGCTTTAGATGCATTTGTGACAATTTATACATTATTTTAAATTCAATCTTCACTATGAGATTAACATGTCACAGCCTCTTTTACAATCACAGGTGTCAAAAGCACTTCCATAACGGAGATACCCATACAGTTTTTTTCTTAAAGTTTAACTGGCAAAGCCTCCCCTCCTCCTCATGGGTCACAGTCAAAAGGATCAAGGAAAGATAAAATGAGGAGAATCAAATTAAACCATTGGGATGCACCTGAAGTGACTGTAAACACACACAGCAGAACTAACTGTGTGACAGAAAACAACCAGAAAATGGTGCACTAAATGGGATTGTGAAGTGCAGATGAAATGGCTGATGCAATCAGGCGAAGGCGTGGAGCACCACTCCCAGAAACACATGTACACACAGGTACAAATAAACAGGGTGAGTTGGAGAAACATGCACACAAAACACACAGAGGGTGAAAAGAGGAAAGAGACAGTTTAGTCAAGAAAAAAAATCATGATCATGATATATATATATTAAAAAGCTATGAAAAATTGAAGCTTTTTCTACCAAATGCATGAACGGAATGCATCATTTCAAAAAAATTGGAAAAGCGAGTCTCTCTAACAAAGACAGCAAAAAAAAAAATTAAGAAATTTTAAAAAATACACCACATTGAAAAGATTAATCTGGTCAAACTGTTTCCCAAATGTTTTAAACCTGAATGACACTGTGTTGAATATATCAAAGCCTGTTCTGTACATCTGGGGAACGTGGACAAGGGTGAGATTATCCAAAATGCGGATCTGTCTTCAGGGCAATTTGTCATTTGTTATTAATCAAAACAGGGTAGTAATGGATCGTGGTACTTTAAAAAGGCAATTACAAATCCATCTCTCCATGGCTGACACATGATCACACATGGATGGAAGAATAAATTAAAGTATGTATTCATATTATATTTTCAAAGCCTATAGGATAGGTTGTTTTAAAACACAGGGTGTAGAAGAACAATAACGAAAAATATGGTTGAATGAATATGAAATGTTTCTTTATGTTGGTTGGACACAGACTGCACAGCTAATTTAACTCACAAAATCACAAGTGACAGCTGCTGTATGCTCTAGACCCCCTGCCATCCTGAACAAGACGAAGCAGGTATTGAAAATGTACGGAGGCAGAAAATCACATGTGACACTGGCGGTGAAACCCCCATAATTCAGACCCGATGAGCTCCGGCGTGTCTCCAGGATAATTAGTCACCTGGACATCTGTAACATGATACCAATCAATCAACATGAAACAAGACTCAGTATGAGGTTATTATAAACAAACAAGAAGAGTAAATGGTTCCAATTTGTGAGTCCTTGACCGATAGTTGTGCTGCGTGTTCAAGTGAACCCTGATGTGACTCATGTTGTTTACATTTTCCCCCACATTCTTCCCTGTGTTTAAGGACATGGTGCAAAGGATCAGTTTCAGGCAGTGTCAGGTGTGATCGAGGCTATTTAGAGCAGGTTCAAAGCACAGGATCATCTGCGTATTGTTCAAACTTGCCTGAATGAGTCACTTCAGGGTTTTTTTTTTTTTTTTTGTCATTCAAAAGATCTACTTTCCTGTAGCATATCACCTAACTTAAATCAGGGTTTGGAGGGAGGGTCCATTTCACACATACACAAACTTGTACAATTTACTTGTAAATTATACGACAATCTATTTACAGCAGTGTTGCATTGTAAAGGTGACCCCGGCTATGTAAAACTTTGTTTACAATTACTCAATATATTGCCATTCTCTGCCCATTTTTCACCATTTAATCAGAGTCTCTGAATTAAGTTCAAGCTCATGATAATGTTTTCCAAGAGTGAAACATAACAACAGAACAAAAAAATAGAATCTAAGGAAGACCCTTTTGTGTTGTTACCTTTACACAATTCAACACAGAACATTTCATGTGATTTGAAAGTTTGAAAAAAATCATTCCTCATTTATTCTTGTGTCTTAAATACCATACATGTTTCTAATTTCTTGTTCCTGTAAAAACAGAAAGAAAATATTAACCTCCTTCGCTTTACAAAACAACATATTCTCAGTCTGATATGTGAGAATTGCCTCTTTGAATGTCCAGACATGAACTAACGGAAAAGTTCAGAGTTAAAACAACGCGAGGTCCATGATTAGACTGTAAGGAGTGTTAAGTTTTATTAGGGGCCAAAACAATTTAAATCAAAGGAGTTTAGAGTGGGAACAGAAAATGCAACAAAGTGAAGTTAATATTAGTCCAAGCGGCAATAAAATACATTGCTATTTTGAGCCTCTGACAAGAACCAAAAATGTCACTCCGTCTAGGTAACAGGATGGATAGGGTCACTGCAGACAAACCTGAGGTAATTTTTAACTTTGCATGTGTAGAAAAAGTGAATAAAAAGCACTATTTATACTAGAATACGTCAGTTCGGTTCTCTGTTGTCATAAGTTCATACGAGTGGACTATCGAGGTTGCACCAAGCATTGTCAGCAGATGTGAAGAGAGTAAAGTTCATGCCCTCTGCTTTAACCCCTTACTATTTTTTTTAAATAAATATCCATGTACTGACCAACTTCAGTGAAACCAGAGGCCTTGAATTCTCCTCCACTTGCATCTATTGACATTCGTTTGAGCAAATCGGTAGTCGACTTATGCAGACTTATGTCAGCAAAGCAGAAGCAGGACCAGAGATGCCTGCATAAACAGCCCTCTTTATACACTTTTTGTACATATACAAATTACCCTAGTCTGTCTGTAGTTACTCTATCTCCACTATCACTTAAATGGTGTGACCTTTTTGAGTCTTGACAGAGGCTTAAAATACAAATTTGTTCTGACATTGTCATATAGCCCTTTGGACTAACATACATTTCTATTTTGCTGTAAACGTATTTTGGTCTAAGTCAAAACTGCTTCTAGTCGCATTGTTTTGGTCACCAATGAACGTTTTTGCTGCTTACCATCTAATATGACCTAGGGTTGCTCAAACTCCAGACTTCTCCTTGCATGTGCAGTTTTTTAAACGTGTTTTTTGTTTTTTAAGTGATCAGAACTCCTTTGTATTTGTTACGACTCTGTATCGAGAACGCTCAGAGAAAATACAGGAAACTTGACCTCTCTTGTTTTATGGTCTACTGCTTAATTTGAATGACTTCTCTCCTGGCAGTTTACGTTATTTCACTCTGCTACATAGGGCTGAATATTTTGACATGTTTTGTTTTCCTGTTATTTGCAGTGCAATCCAGGTGACAAAGATAATTTGCCCCTTTAAAATGGGATTACTGAGACGTTTCCCGCCTCCGCTCACACGGTGCAGGACTTATGGAGCAGACTGTTAAAGTGTTTCCATATTGCCATTTGTGACCTTCCTGCCTTACCAATTCACGTGCCATTAAGTACTGGGAAAGCTTAATGTTTTCTGGCACTAGAACACAGATAAAATAAAACAGCCCCTTTCTTTTTTTCAGCATGCGTCCAGGATATAAGCGTGTGTATGAGTTTCTATGTGCAGGCCTGCACTGGGTGATTTATTAACTTTTTCTGGGCTTCCAGCGGCTTGTTTATAGAGTCCTTTGAGGATTTCTCCTATACATATTGTTTCAGTATCCACAACGGGTGTGGAAGTAATGACACCCAGTAGGACAATAAAACCACACAAAAAAGCAGGTTTGCTAATTAGTCTGAGTAACGCACACTTGAATGCAGAAGTGACAATTGGGAGAAAATAGCAAACATATTTTATAAAATGTCTTTCTTTTGGAGTCAGTTGTTGCTCAGCTAAAGACATCATTTACATGGTGTTTGCCACTGGCATGACACTTAGGACTCGGGCCTAATTTGAAGCATTAAAGAGAAATTAAGAGGCCCACATGGCTGCACATTTACTTGATCTCCCAGCTCTGGTCTTTACCCTCTCTGCTCAAATGAAACATCAAAGAGGAGGACGTTAAACCACGAGCAAAACAGATTCAGAAGTGGGAACAGAATAAGCTGGAGCCACACTACTCCCACAGCAGCTTGTTATTTCTCTCCTTGCTTTGGAGGACTTTATTTGACACATTGCAAATGGTTTCTTTTCATCCAGGACCAGCCAGAGCTGAGCTGAAATAAAAGAATTGCTCTAAATGAACGCCCTATGTTGTAAAATTGCTATAAAGCATATTTAGAGGGAAAAAATGAATAAAGACCAGATTTAACAATCTAAAACAGATTAATTTACCAATATAATGTGTTTTGATGAAAACTATTTTTGTTTATGATAAAAAAATACTAGTTTGTCTACTTGTGTCCATAGGATGGTCTGGCCAGACAGCTGAGATAGCTGTGACCCTTACTAAGAGAAAAATCGATAGATGGATGGATGGATGGATGGATGGATGGATGGATGGATGGATGGATGGATAGATGGATGGATGGATGGATGGATGG
>JAOWBL010004960.1:0-10632 GCA_028564865.1 Zenarchopterus dispar | reverse complement strand
TATATATATATATATAATGTGTGTAAAAAAGAAAACGAGCGAGAAAAGGGGAGAATGAGGAGGTCGAAAAAAGTTTTTAGCTTCTAGCGGCTAACAGACGCAACGATTGTCTCAAGCACTGTCTCGCGGAAGTGACGTCACAGTAGCATCTGGAGACCTGTAATTTACCACAGGGATATCTGATATTGTAAATTTATACCTTGTAAATTTATTTTGCTTTATTCTTATTTCATTTTATTTTTATTCTATTTTTTCTTTTTCCATTATTTTATGTTATATGTGCACCGTTACATCAGAGCTATAGGAGATCCTTTCTGCCCACAGCAATAAACCTCTACAATGAATCTCTGAAGAGATTTAAATTATTATGTAATTACTACTGCAATAACTACTTCCCTTTGGGAATAAATAAAGTATTTTTAAATTCAATTGGATTGATTATATTCCATAAATACAGTACTCTATATATTCTATGTATATATTCTACTTTTGAGTTTTATATTGTATTCTACATGAATGTTTATTTATTGTAATTGAATTTACTAATACTTCAATTTACTAATTGTGTTAGTGGTATTCCTATTTCTTCTTTTCTTAAGAATGGAGGAGCTACTATAACAAAAAACAATTTCACCTCAGGTTCAATTTTTAAAAAATTCTGATTCTAAAATGGTTAGTTGTTAATCTATGGATAATCTGGGTTGCTGAGTTGAAACTGAAAGGGACTGGTATGTTTAGTTTTTTGTTTTTGTTAACAATAGTGAATAGACAGTTCTGTTCATGTTATTCTGGCCATGACTCAAGTGGTTCACCTGTGGTCCAGGTGAATGTGTCAGCAAGTCTCAGATATGAAGAGCACCTGCTGGAGCATGTGACTTCTTTAAAAGTCTAATCATCACTCAAGTGTAGAGAAGGGGGATTAATGGTGACAAATCTCCTCTGAGGACTATCTTTAACCTCAGCTAGCACTGCCAGCTGTCACTGTATTAAACAGCATTAACCTGCAGCTCCTTTAACTGACCCAAACTAACCAGGAGTTCTATTAAATAACTCACAATAACATTCAGCCCCTTTAATTAACCCATACAAACCTCCAGCTAAATTAACTTACCCACACTAATCTGCAGTTTAAAAAACATAACTAAGCTCCTCTGTTATTTCCTCACAGACACACCAGTGTCTCCCTGATCATGAGACCAAGATATAAAGATGTTTCTATGGTGAGAAGTTAACTTCTCCATATGCTCTGATCATAACTTCCTCATATACTCTGGTAATGACATCAGGAAATGACACACCAACATGATCCAGTGACATTGATGCAGTCACAAACAAAACTAGCAGTAGGCAAACAGGCTTCGGCAGCCTTGACAAATAAACCTAGCTGTGGTGGGACTCAATGTTTGAAGCAGAGGAGAACAAAACTGGTTAAAAGTGCTCATTTGGAGTGGGGCACTTTCGCATCTCTAAGACATTACGTTGTCTACGTACCCGATTCTACTGGCCTGGCTGCTGCCAAGATGTAGAGATGTTTGTACATTGATGTGACTCCTGTGCAGCCAAGAAGGGACTCTCCCATGAGTCTCATGCTCCACTACAGCAGTACCAGGTGGGGGCCCCAATGGAGAGAGTTGGGGTAGACATCTTGGGCACTTTCCCCATCACAGATGTTGGAAATTGTTACACCATAGTGGCTATGGATTATTTCACCTAGTGGCCAGAGCCATTCTATCGGTTTGGTGTACTAGAGAATCTCCAAAGTGACCGGGGGAGGAACTTTGGAGCTGAGGTATTCCAGCAGGTCTGCCAGCATCTGGGGATTAAGAAAACCCAGACTACTCCACTCCACCCCCAGAGTGATGGATTAGTCGAGTGGTTCAACCACACCTTGGCCACCAAACTGGCGATTCTCACCAACCATCAACAGTGGGAGTGGGATTTGAATCTTCCTCTGGTCCTGTGGGCATACTGAACAACTGTGCAGGAGTCCACCCATTGCATCTCTGCAGCTTTCATGTTCGGAAGGGTTCTCCATACCCCAGTGGAGCTCATGTTTGGGGCCCCACCGGAACCAGAGGTGGGAGGGAGGCCTGGTCTTGAGTACTTGCAAAACCTCTGGAAATGACTCCTAGAGGCCCATGAGCTGGCCCACCAGGCTCTGGCTGATGCAGTGATCCATCAGAAGTGGGCCTATGACTTACAATGCTGGGGAGAGCCTCTGGGGGCTGGCATACCAGTATGGGTATACAGACCAGTCTGCAAGAAGGGGCTGTCACCCAAGATTATGAGTCACTGGATTGTCCCATGCATTGCGTTGAACAGACTGGTTGATGTGATCTACCAGGTCAGGCTACCTGGAGTCAACAGGGTGGTTGTCCTGCACGGAGACAGACTTGCAACATATCAGCTACTGGCAAGCCAGGGGGATACTTCAGGCTGCCAAGAGTCTCTAAAATCAGGGTCATCTTCTTCTTAGTTCTCCATGACAAGATATATTGAGTTGATATTGCTTACAAATAATTGGTTGAAGACAGGGAATTAATTTTCACAGCTATTCTACCTGTGATATGGGATTTGAACCAGTAAAGAGCAGTGCCAGAGAGGCCAAGCAGGTGCCTGAGTCTATAAGTATTAGGTGGTCTACTGTATCAAAGGCTGCAGTTAAATCCAGTAGCACCAGGACTAAAATCCTGTACAAGTCCAAGTTGCACCTAAAATCATTGATGATTTTTAATAAGGCTGTTTCTGTACTGTGGTTCATCCCAAAGTAGATTGAAATCTCTCACAAACACAGTTTTTGATTTAAAAAAATCATTTAACTGAATAAAAACAAGTTTTTCTAAACTTTGCTTAAAAATGGTTAGTTGGATACTGGTCTATAGTTAGGATTCAGACTGCTTTTCTTCACAAGGGGTCTCACCATGGCTGTTTTAAAATCAGAAGGGAAGATACCTGTATGAAGTCAGATGGCACAATTAAAAGCTCACTCTCAAAGAAGTCATAAAATGTTTTTAAAAGCAGAATGGGAATTGGATCTAAAAGGTAGGTAGTAGGATTTACTTGGGAGAAGAATCTATCAAGCATCTTAGTATCAACCATGACAAAACTGTCCAGTGTTCTCTCAGGTAAAAACAAACCACTGGTTTCACTAAAAACAGGTTTTTGGTCAAGTAAAATGTTGGTACTAATAAGGTTAATTTTGCTCCTGACATGGCCTATGAATTCTTCGCATAAAAGGTAATTCCTACAAAGTCTGTGTTTATTAAACTTAGGGTTGATTAGCTTTTCAATAGCTGAAAACAGAACTCTGGCAGCATTTTATTTGTAGTAACTGTTTAACTTTGGTGTTGTATATTTTGAGTTGTCTTTGTAGAATTTGATAATTTATTGACAGTTTGTTTTTGCTCCATTTTCTTTCAGTTTTCCTGGAATTTTTTTTTTTTTTTTTTTTTTTTTTGAGTTGTCTAATTTCCACTGGATGTGAGCTTAGTTTTTACTTTTTTGTCTTTAATGGACTATGGTGTCCAGGCTTTACTTAAGTTTTCTGTTAAAACTGTCATGGATAAAATCACAGGAAGCCGGTAAAATAAATGGAGGAGTCTTGTTACAATTTGCAGCCACTTCTGGAGTTAGGTAACATTTCCTCACAGTTTGCACTGTGGTCTACATTTCATAAAACCAGTGATGTTAAAAATCACACCAAAGTGGTCAGATAAAGCCAAGTCAACAAGTCTACACAAGTAGATATACCATGGCTTATGACAAGATCCAGAGCATGTCCTGGGTTGTGAGTCAGCTGCATGATGTGTTGGTTAAAATTCATAGAGTTGAGTAGGTCAATAAACTTTCTAACTGTGTTGTCTGACTGCACATCAGTGTGTAAGTTATGATCACCTGATATGATAATCATACTATAAGAGGTGTATATTATTAATAAAAATTCAGAAAATTCCTTAATAAAAGCTGGACACTTTTTAGGTGGTCTATAAATTGTAACACACAAAATTGGAGGATGGCTAAACACAAAGGCATAATATTCAAAAGTAGTAAACTGATCAAATGAAATTTGCTTAGCAGCAAGTGATGTAGAACAAATTGATGCAGTACCACCACCCTTTTTGCCCTTCCTAACAGAAAATATAGAGCTAAAATTTGGGGGAGAAGTGAGAATGATGGTGTGTCTGTGCCCAGCCATGTTTCTGTTAAAAATAAACAGTCAATCTTTTGTCTAAAATCAAATCATCAGTGAAAACAAATTTGTTTGACAGGGAGTGCACATTAAAAAGTACCACACTAATATTTTCTTGGTTATTGCATTCTACTGGGGAATGATCTCCGGTGAGCAGCCTGCCTGGTCTGCGAGGGTTTGTCTGTGTTAAGAATTCTGATGGGATGAGTAGTTGCAGAGAGAGATGCTGAAAATGGACAGAGATGGACAGATGGACAGGGGGAGCCAGTGGTGGTCATGGTGGTTGGTGGAACAGAGGAAGAGCTGCTGCTGCGGGGCTGTGGGGGCTAGTGGTCCGTGGGCTCGCTGGTCTTTGTGGCCCCCCGTAACATTGATTTGAGCGCAGGAGTTTGGGAAACAGAAATGTCAGTCTAAATACATGTGTCTGTGTATATGTGTGTGTGTGAGTGTGTGTGGCAAGATGGCTGCGATGGCACATGATGTAAAAGACAAGATGGCAGACCAAAGCACGTTGACAAAGTCTCATGGTGACGTCTTGCGTGATTCAAGGTGGCGGATGAGTGTTCGTCGCACCAAGAATAAAGGAAATCTGAGGCCTTATGGCCAAGATAAGCATGCACGTGTGATAGTAAACAGAGGAAAGTGGGAAAAGTTGTCATGATCTCTTACCACCTATGCCTTGATTGCTCTACCGCTTCCCACATAGGAACGAGATTGTGAAGCAGACTTCACCACACTCACAGTCTTTTAACCAGGACACAGTGGTGCAAATGGCTTGATGGTAAGGAGACACGTTGAGTAGCCCAGTTAGAAGCAGCAATTCAGCACAAACTTAAGTGAACGCTAGCAAGTTAACAAAACAACAACCAGAAAGAGAACACAAAACACATCACTAAGCATGTTCAAACCTAATGATCTAAGCTATCTCTGCCCAGACACAAGCCTCTTACTTGGGTTGCTATGGAGCTGGTCAACGTCCTCCTGGATTTGTACAACGAAGATTGGTTCCAGAAGAGGTTAAAATTGTCTATAAAACCAAATTTGTTCACCATGCAGTCTGACTGGAGCTAGGCGTTGAGGCTGAGGAGCCTACTAAAATGACATACTCCACGATTCAGTGAGGGGAGGAGTCCAGAAATGAAACAGATAAATCACAGCCATTCAAAAAGTTAAAAAGTTCCTTAAAATCCTTTTTGATTAACTCCAATTGTTCACAAGAGGTGTCAAAATCAGTCTGTTGGTTGTGGATGGAAATGAACACAGTAGCCCCAGAAGTTTCTTGAGGATTACCGGGACTGTGGCACCTGGAAAGCAGTGTGTGACAGAGTTTTAAAAAGCGCATTTTTCTAATAACTCAGTCCTCAACTATAGCTGTAGTTGGAGCAAACAGGAGGAGAGGAGATGATGGAGGTGATAGTTTCCCTGCATGTCTCTGGTCCGGAGGGCCTCGACGCTCCACCGTGGACAGCGACAGCTGAGGTGAAGATGAGCAGCGGGCAGAGTGTGGATCTAGAGCTGTGCTTTTTTGTCCAGGTGCCAGTGTGAACTCCAGAGTGGTGCTACACCTCTTGACACAGCCTGTGCGTCCTTGTGGTGGTTGTGTTGGAGGTTGCTTGAAGCCACAGGGTGACAGAGGAGATGAGCAAAGAGGGTGGGATTTGCCTGCTGCAGGCAAGGGAGGGAACCCCACAGATTGAAGATGTTGAACTGATTCTCTAGTTTGATGTTATGATGTAGAGTCGGATGGGACTTCCACTGTCCCCGACAATGGGCACCAACCACAGTTCAGGCACCCTGAGATGGAGTAGAGCTCACCAGCACCTTCAGTCTTGCTCCAAATTGAGCCAGGTGTTGTCATAGACACCACACAGAGGATCTGAAGCATGGAATACTGGAGAGTCTGTCGGCTGCGAAAGAGGCATTCTCCCAGTGTCGACGCCACTCTGTTAGATCCTCTGTACAGGGCAAGGAGAGACCCACAGCAGCAGTGAAGATGCCTGTCCCGGTAGAGATGCTGAATCAGGGATTCCAACAAAAAGGAAAACCACAGAGATGTCAGACACTTGAGACCAGGGTCTATCGGGCCTCACAGTATCAAAAATGATGGTGTCCATCAGCTTCTCAGCTTCATGAATCTGGTAGAGCTTGTGAATTCTGTCCTCTTAATTCCACAATTTTGGCATTCAAAGTGGAACAGTTGGAGCTGCCAGGGTGAGACGTGAGTTGTGCCATTTAGGATTTATCAATAAAAGTTTTTAAAAAAAGTTGTTATAAACCATAAAATATATAAAAGTCGGTTTTAAAAACCACAGAAATTCCTTTGAGAGTGTTTTACTGGTCTGACAAGACATACTCTGTATATTGCATTTACACACTAAATCAAAGTATGTAAGGTTTGAAACAGAGATGCATAGTCTATGGGAAGAAGATTTTATACTACATGTATATAATATTGTATTAGTATTAAAATCGTCCATCAGGTTTTATTGACAAAAGGGAGGAAAGCATATTTAGATCACAGTCGCAATATTGGAGGAAAATACCGTAATTGCAATGAGATTATTTTCCAAAATCATACAGCCCTAGTTGAGTACTTGTGGTGGGCAGTGGGCTGTGGGCATCTTGGCTCTTCTGGTTTTAGTTGTGTTGCCCCTGTCTTTCCTTCCTTTCTCCTCTCCCTTTACACTGTCTTCTTTTCCTTTCATCTGCTGCCATGCACTGGAATGTAAGGGGAGTCTTGGGACGAGCTGCCTGGTTGCAGCCCTATGTGTAGCTGCAGGTACATGCACCGCCCCCTTTCCATGTATATATGTATATGAGTGGATGATTGCATGTTTATATTTGTATGTATGTATGTATGTATGTGTGTATGTGTGTGTGAGTGTGTATGTGTGTGTGTGAGTGTGTGTGTGTATGTATGTATGTATATATGAGTGAGTGACAAGCCATGCATTTCACAACTACGCCTTCAGTAGTGCTCTGTCTGAATCAACCTGCCCCTCAAAAACTAATTTCTGGTTATAAAAACCGTCTTACTATGTAGAAACACAGTATAAGGAGCTGTTGCATCGCAGATAGATAACTCATGTAGCCACAGTAAATGCCTTTATTGAATCGACAAACCAGGGGTAAACAAATCTCCTTCACTGCAGCTACAGCTGTGACACACATAAAAAACATCAATAATAACCTAATAAACTTGCATTATTATTTACGAAAATCGGAACATTTTATTCACCAAAAATTTGGATTATTTGTAAACAAACTCCATCCTCCTCTCTTTCCTCAAAAACAGTTCAATTACTCTGGCGCACAGACTATTCATGGGCTTCAGTTCCATCATGAAGTCCCTTTCTATCACCATCAAAGCTAATGCTGAATTTCGAACCTGCCCTGTCGTTATTTCTGGCATAAGTTTTAATTCACTTTAGGGTTGAAAATGTTCACTTGACAGAAGCAGTGGACCGGGAATGTTCACCGCCAAACATACCAACATGTACAGCTGCCCCATGCTCTCACTCAAATCAAAAAGTGAGACAGATCAAAAAGTGCTCCATGGTTTTGTGTTGAACTGGAGAAGGCTGCATTCAGGAAATTTTTCTTGTATTCCCAAAACTTTTGGGGGTTGAGGTGGTTGACAAACATCAGTTTTTCGTGGTTTTGAAATATGGTCTGTGTCTGACAAATAATATTGTCCAGAATCCTACCATGGAGTTGGCAGTAGTTTACACAAGGATCTTGCACTTGACCTCTTCTTGCACTCGGAGCACCTGCCGTGCATTCAGTGGCCTTGTGGAGTACCTCATATTGGCTTCTATCTCACTCCACGGTGTCACAGAACTCCTTTACCCTAGCCAGACAAAACTGCACATCCAGTGTTTTGCCCTGTAGTTTTGAAAAGAGCACGTCTAAATATTCAAAAATGCCATTGAATGTGTGAAGCAAAAAACAAAACTCAAAATTATCCAGATGTGCTTTAAATCCATCAGCACAGTGCACTGTGTCCTCATCATACTCGTCATGATGCTCTAGAATGTGATGAAACAGTTCCTTTAGAGCATCTTTCTTCTCAAAGACCATATTGACCACTCTGGAGGTGTACTGCCACCGTACTGGTGCCACATGAGGGAGACATCCCTGGCAGATTTCATAGAGAAGCTATGTGCACCGAGGTGATGTAGAAAAAAATGCAGTAAGGCCATTGAGGTGGCCGAAATAGATCTTGCATTATTTAAGCTTTGAGAACCCTTGAGTCAGTACTAAATTGAGCCGATGTGCATAGCAGTGTATGAATAAAGCCAAATATGCTCTCTTTTTAACTTTTGCCTCCACCCCATTTAATCCAGAAGACATGACTGCTGTGCCGTCAAAACACTGTGACACAACTTTACCCAGACATTCATTTTCCAACAAAAATCTGATGATAAGACCTGCAATGTCATCGGCTCGCTTCCAACTGGCAACATCTTCAAATCTGACAAATCGCTCCTTGACTCTTGTGCCCATTACGCAATGCAGGATCAGTGCTAGCTGCACTGCGTTACTCGTGAATGTCATCTCATTCACCATAACAGATGAACTGTGCTTTTTTAACTTCACTTCTTATCTCTTCTCCCATCAGTTTTGCAATAGCAGTGATCTGGTCGTTTTGTATTTTACCCAATGTCCAATTAAACACTTTATTAGTGGACAGGTAGTAATGTAAATCCATGTTTCTCTCAGCAATGAGAGAAAGAAGCTCCACATAGTTCCCTCTATTATGGATCCAGCGCTTTCATGGTGTCCCCGAAATGAAAGTTCCTGTTTGCCCAAAAAAATGACACAGTCTATCAGTCTTTTTAAAATTTATCTGTTTCTCTTCACTTTTTCATTATGGAGTTCCATTTCCCTGCACACTTGCTTGTTCAGCTGTAGATCCACTTTGGTTTCCCCAAACATTTTGGAAAGCATCGTTGCTTGTAAGTGTCTGGCAGTGCTTTGGTATCTCATTGCTGCCTTGGTTAGGCAAGTCAAATTTACAAATCCAGTGTGGCTCCAAACACAATGTCTGTCAGTGGCAAATAACAAGCACTCCCAGCAATACAATTTGCAGTGTTCCTCTGACCCTGTGAGCCAGGGGTACTGCTCGTAGTTGGTAAACTGAAAGTGGCAGATAAGTCGTGTTCCTGGTTGTGACAGGCTTGCTAGCTTCAGAGCTGTCCGACCTTTCTTAACAACGCCCAGTTATTCTTGAGAAGCTTGAAAGTAAATCTTGAAAATGGCCTTGAAAGTAAATCTGCCACCAAATCTATTTCATTACTCTCTCAGCCATTGTGGGGTGACAAAATAGCTATTTACACCATCATATCCAATCAACGGGTCTGCATACGGTGAAGTTGCTGTATGCCTGCTAGAAGGCCCTTGTGACACCAACTGAAAAGTTGATTGGTTGAAGGAATAGTTTTATTAGAGAGCCTTAAGAATGGATTTTGAAAGCCTCCGGGCAGATTTGTTTGACTTTGACCCTGCCTGGCAACAAATGATGGCTGAAATGTGATTGGGTAAATGCTTTAATAAGAAAATACATGTCTGGAAGCAGCACAACCATCAGAAAAGCTATGAAAGGAAGTTGACTGACCATTTAGAATTATTTAATAAGTAGTCATGGACAAAATATAATTAACATCAATTTGTGATTCAGATGTTTTTTAGGCCAGCAGAGAAGGCCTTGCAGGCCTTGACAGTCCGCCACAGGTATGTAACATACATTCAAAACATATGTATGTAACATACATTACATATGTATGTAACATACATTCAAAATACATTCAGGCTTACACAGATCTCTTACTCTCTCACACACACAGACTCACACACACCGTTTTCTGTTTGTACCTTTTCTTTTTATGTCTGTTTGTTTTTTGCTAGCATGTCTGTCCCCTCTACTGCAACACGTCACCACTAAGACACATCACACAAACACTGCAGTAATCACCACACTACACACACCCCAGCCATCACTCTTGTCCTTTTATCAGTCTTGTCCTTTTGTATTTCACATTAGTGATTTAGTCCTCCTTGTCAGAATTAGAAATTCAAATGTTAATAAAATATTGTAGATCAGAAAAAAGACCATGCATTTATCTCCTCCATGCAATAACTACACTGTCAACACATGCTCTGTGTGATAAAAGGTTTTAGGGCAAGTTGTGAGGTTATTATAAAGAGGGTGTGTCCTTATGCATTCACTCATCCTCTGCAATTAGTTGAAGAACTGCAAAGGGAAATTAATTAACTCAATTAACAACTAATTGAATTGACACAGTGACACAGAACCAAGCCTCCCAATAACCAAATGGAATAATGACTTAACAATCCCTACTAACTCCACTCTTTGGACAGAAATCTGTAATAATATATTCTCCATGACAAAAAATACAAATCTACAACTCATTCAGTATAAG
>JAOWBL010004959.1:0-10635 GCA_028564865.1 Zenarchopterus dispar | reverse complement strand
TGGATGGATGGATGGATGGATGGATGGATGGATGGATGGATGGATGGATGGATGGATGGATGGATGGATGACTCAAAGAATGTATTCAAATTACATGAACAATAAATCTGTGCAGACATTAATTTGGTGGCTGAGAGAAATGGATATCTACAGACCACAACTACTGCGTGACAGCAGCAGTTTACTGATCTGTTATTGGACTGCTGGATCAAGATCAGTTATGTTTGAAAATATCTTTTAACATCATTTATTTCCTGAAAGTAAAAGCTAATATTGACAGTGGTGCATAGTATACTATAAATTTATTATCTCTTTTCTGCCCAATTGAACCACATTTTATTTCAGCAGAATAACATTTGTTATCCTCTTCCTCTGTTTCCTGTTAAAGTGATAGATTATACTCCACCAATCTTAAACCAAAGAAAATGTGGTTATTTTTTGTCAACTACAGTATATAAAAAATATTATGGTTTTTTTTTCTGACATTTTATTATGGAGCTTGTTATTACTGCAGTGCAATTCAACTCTGCTTGCCATAAATAACTGTGTTCCAGAATGCAATACGCCCAGTCTGAAAAGAGATGGATCGGGTGCCAAATGAAGAAGAAAAGCTGATATTTTTTAGTCTAGCTCACTGAGATACAGGTGTTCCAAAAGCAAAAATATTGAACTTTGTTGTGCCATTTTATTTATGTCAGTGTTTTTCCAGCTTCAGTCCTTGGGGCACACTGTTCTACATGTTTTAGATGTTTCCCTACTACAACACACCTGATTCTAATTAATGGTCTTTAAGAGGCTGTCATCAAGGTCTGAACAACTCTGTTAATGACACGGCCACTTGTATCAGGGTGTGATAAGGCAGGGAAACATCTAAAACTTGCAGGACAGTGTGCCCTGAGGACCAGGGTTGGGAAACACTGAATTAAGTTGAACTTTCAGCTTCAAGCTTCTTATGCTTGGAGTATATGGTATGCTGAAATGATCCTGTTGCCCCTCCACCTCACTCTCATACAGACTCTTCCAGTAGCTCCTCCTCCTCAGGAGGCTCCCAGGCCCTGCTCCACCTTAACCTGTCCTATCTCTCAGCTTCATGATTCTGGTGATTCCATCACAGACCATTTTTTGCAAGGGGCACAGTCTGGTGGGGTTTGTGTTTCTGGTGTTCTGATTGGTTGTCTCACTTGTACTCTGCAGGTACCTGTATTCTGACAAGCTGAAAGTGTTCGGCCCGCTTATCATGGGAATCGGGATCTTCCTTTTCATCTGTGCCAATGCTGTCCTGCATGAGAACCGCGATAGAAAGACGAAGGTGATCAACCTGAGGGACATCTATTCCACTGTCATCGACCTCCACAGTCACAGGAAACCTGCTTCATCTGGCTCTGCCCACTCCCCCTCCACCAACCCAATCAATGGCCTTGTTAACTACGTCCAGTCAAAAAGCCTAGAGACCAAATCCAGGATGAACACCCCCTCCCTCCTGACCTGGCGGGAGGCAGAGAAAGCAGCTGGGAGTGGAGATGGAGGTGGAGTTTTTAGTATATCCCAGGACCCGCTTGATGCTTTTCCTTCCTCTTCCTCCTACAGGCTCCCTAGCCTCCCCTCCTCTTGGTTCCCCCGTCAGAAGGAGGTGCTTAGTTCCTTTACTTTACCCCTGCGCCGGCCATGCTCCCTCAATGCCCCCAGGAGGCACTCAGTGTGGGGCGGGAGCAGGAGTGGCTATGGTGGAGCCAGTGGAGGAGTGGAGGAGTGGAAGATGTCAAGGGATAGACAGGAGGAGAATGTCTGTGTACGTCCAGCACTTCCTGTCTGCACCTCCACCCCACCCTCACACAGACTCCTCCAGGAGCTGTCATCGGGAGGCTCCCAGGCCCTGCTCCTCCTTACCCCCTCCCACCTGTCTCTCTCCTCCCTGTCCCACCTTCTCTCCTCCCCCTCATCTCCACCAGCCCACCCACACAGAAGGCAGAGCCTCCCAACCGGCAGCATCAATGCAGGTTACAGCTCGCTCAGTCCTGAGGATGAGGAGGAGTCCTATGACTGGTCTTCCTCAATGGGCAGGGCCGGAAAGTCACAGGAAGTAGCATCACAGGGGATGCTCTCTGACTGGAAGGGCTCGAGAGTGATCTTACAGGTGATGGGGAAGGAGGAGGAAGGCTGACAATGTGGAACAGCCAGGGAAAGGCAGTCTTGAAAAGCACAGACGTCACATGACCTCAATGATGTCAGGAGGGAGTCATCTGACTTTCTGATTCAAACTGACGATGATGATGATGATGATGATGATGATGATGATGAAGGACTGTAGCAACAGGGATTCTTCCAGCAATGATCCTGTTGATTGCACTGATTGACCACAAGCACTCGTCTTTTACTCATCCCTCCATCAATTCAGTCATCTGCTGCTGTGAACTGACATTTAAACCTGGAGACCTTAGACAGTAAACTCTGATTATAATGAGAATAAAGTCATCATTTTATCAGTGAACACTCATTATTGAATTATAAGCACTTTATATTACATTATTATTAATATTACAGGAGAAAAAGTGGCAGTGTTGCAAGAACAAAGCCATAATCTCATGAGAACGCTCTCAATTTACTCAAAAAAGTTGTGATACTACGAGAATAAAGTTGTAATTTCACAGGAATGAAAACATAATATTCAGTCCTACTTCTTACATGAATTCACAGAGTGAAGTAATGGGTTTGTGCTCTGATGTGGTCTGAAACAGGACTGTACCTCAAGGCTAACAGATGTTAAAATTGTGTGTTAAAATCCTGTTTTGAGTAGCTAGTTAACAAAACTTACTTTCCAATACCTAAAATCATCTGACACAAGTGAAAACAGTGTGATACAATATAGGAAAAGGAACAAAGTGTCAAAAACTCTTTAACAGTCTGGATACTCAGGATACAAGAAAAAAGTCATTTGTCGTTGTTGCAGAAGGTGACGTGAAGATCTCTGCTGCATAACTATCCTATTAAAAAAAGAGAAGAAAGTTCAATTTCAAGGGGAAAATTTGATGAAATATTGATGAAATAGTGATGGTGTGTGACTTGTTGCTGTAATTTGATTCAAGTGTTCTAGGAGGACTTCCATTACAAGGGGCAGGTCCAGGCCAGAAGGGGATGCTGAATCAGCATTTACAGTAAAATAAGTAAATGAAATGTCAAAACCTTAAAGTTAAACTACAGTTTGGGATTAGCAAATAAGGAAACACTTCTTCTTTTGGTGCATCACATGATTAGGGGAATCGGGACTTTCAAAAGAACATGCATGAACTTGCTTGTCCTGAATGAAGCTTATTTTATGTTACAACTTCATTCTCACATTATTCACATAATTCAGAACTTATTTTCCTCAACTTGGCCCTTTGTTACTGTCGTCCTCCATCCCACACACAAACAGAACTTTGAGGTCTTGATTTGTATGAGGGGAGAAGGCTCTGACTGTTGGTTGAATTCTGCACTGCTTATTGTGGAAGTTTAGTCAGTGGCTTGTGTTTCTGTTGGTGGTCCGACCTTACTTTCAATGGTATGGGAAGCGGTAGGAGGGTGGAACACTAACCTTAAGACCAATACACAGAGAAGGATATGACTTTTTCAGTTGTTTCTAAATGGGTAGATCAGAGGTTTCCATATGACCTGGTTGCTTAGCAACCATCCTCTGGTCAGAATTGGAGAAGACTTTCAGATACGATCTGAAACATCTTCAAAAACCAAGAATACTTAATAGAGTTAACTTCTGAAGATATTCTTCTACAGTGGCTAAAAGGTGGCTCCTTTCTTACCTAGCTGCTTAACATCAGGAAGAAACCATCTACAAAACCAGCCTATCCAGTCAACCCGGGACATTCTGGGTCCAGAGACATTCTAATTCTTCTTCTTTTTCTTTTCCTTTCAGCTGCTCCCTTCAGGGGTCACCACAGTAAGTCATCCATACATCTAACGCTATCCTTTGCATACTATTCTTTCCCCCCAACCACCCTTAAGTCCTCCTTTATCACATCCATATATCTCCTCATTGGTCTTCCACTAGGCCTCCTGCCTGGCAGTTACCACCTTAACATCCCTTTTTCACTAAATTCACTATAGTTCCTCTATATGTGTCCAAACCAGCTCAGTCTGGCCTGTCTGACTTTATCTCCAAAACATCTAACATGTCCCATTCCGCTGATGTACTTATTCCTGAGTCAGTGATCTCTATTGCTGGATTGGGCGTTATGTGACTTTTGACGTATCAGTAGCACTGCTATTTTGAAAAGTGCTACTTTCATCTGCAAGCAAGGTGGCTAGCAGCAACAGCCAAAGGAATTATCATTCTAAAGGCATCCAGTGTTTTGCTTTTGGCTGCTACAACTATGCTAATGAACACTTCAGACAGCAGGGCATCTCCTTTCACAATTAAGTAGTAAGTTTCATGTTTAGTTATATTTAGATGTTATACCACATAGTGCTTCAGTAATGCAAAGTTGAATCAGGTTGACCATTTATTTATCACAAACAAGGTAAAATACACGCTTATTTGAGGCTTACACTATTGACAGCTGTTTGTTTACATGTAAACTTGCACTCTTCAAAATGGCGTTGCTATGCACACGTTGCCTTCAACACTAGCCAATATGATCTGTCCAATCCAGTAATAGAGATCACTGCCTGATCCTAATCATCCTTGTCACTCCTTAACCCTAACCCTAACCTCAACATTTTCATTTCTGCTACCTGTAGCTCTACCTCCTGTCTCTTCCTCAGTGTCACTGTCTCCAAACCATACAGCATTGCTGGTCTCACCACTGTCTTGTACACCTTTCCTTTCATTGTTGCTGAAACCCTTTTATCACACATGATGTATGCTTTCAACCTGCTTGCACATGTTTCTTCACCTCTTTTCCACACTCTCCATTTCTCTGGACTGTCAACCCTAAGTACTTAAAATCGTTCACTTTCTTTATCTCCTCTCCCTGTACACTCAGTGATCCACTTGTGTCCCTTTCATTCACACACATGTACTCTGTCTTGGTGTGGCTAACCTTCATCCCTCTTCTTTCCAGACCATACCTCCACTTCTCCACATTTTCCTCCACCTACTCCCTCCTCTTACTACAGATCACAATGTTATCTGCAGACATCATGGTCCATGGAGATTCCTGTGTAACCTCATCTGTCAGCCTGTCCATCACTATTGCAAACAAAAAGGGGCTCATTGGTGATCCTTGGTGCAGTCCCACCTCCAGCTTGAACTCCTCTGTCACACCTCACCACTGTTTTACACCTCTCATACATGTCCTGCACCACTCTAACATACTTTTTACCACTTCCAGACTTCCTCATGCAGTAGCACAGTTCCTCTTTTGGCACCCTGTCATAAGCTTTTTCTAGATCTACAAAGACACAATGAAGCTTCCTCTGGCTTTCCCTGTACTTCTCCATCAACATCCTCAAAGCAAATACTGCATCTGTAGTACTCTTTCTTGTCACGAAACCATACTGCTGCTCATCAATGCTCACTTCTGTCCATAGCCTAGTTTCTATGACTCTTTCCCACAGCTTGATTGTATTGCACATTAACTTTATTCCTCTGTACTTACCACAACTCTGCACGTCTCCTTTGTCCTTAAAGATCGGCACCATCACATTTTGCCTCCATTCCTCAGGCATCCTCTCACTCTCTAAGATCTAGTTGAACAACAGAGTCAAAAACTCTACTGCTATCTCTTCTAGACACTTCCATACTTCCACAGGTATATCATCAGGACCAACTGCCTTTCCACTTTTCATACTCTTCAATGCCTTCCCAAACTTAATCTTTACTAATCTTTGTGTTCTACAAAGGTCACCTCTTCTACTCTTCATTCTCTTTCATTTTCCTCATTCATCAAATTTTCAAAATACTCTTTCCATCTTCCTGTCACATTTCTGGCTCCTGTTAATACATTTACCTCTTTGTCCTTCAGTACCCTAACCTGCAGGACATCTTTTCCATCTCTGTCTCTCTGCTTTACCAACCTGTATAGTCCAGTCTCTCCCTCTTTGCATTTATCCCTCTTTGCGTTGCTGTCCAACCTAGCATACAAGTCATCATACGCTCATTGTTTGGTCGTTGCCACCTCTAACTTTACCTTATGCTGCATCTTTTTGTACTCCTGTTTATTCTTTTCCATCCATTCAGTGTCCCACTGCTTTTTAGCTAAACTTTTTTTTGGTATACACTCCTGCATATTCTCATTCCACCACCAAGTCTCCTTTTCTACCTTCCTTCCAGACAATACACCAAGTACTCTCCTGCCTGACTCTGTGATTATGCGGTTACATATAATATTCTGATGTGGGAGGAATAACTCACTCAAAGAACTTATTAAGTAGGGAATCATCCCTCTTAAACAGTATGTCGTTGGCCACCACACATCATCAAACAATGAAACTTCAAGTGCACCGAATATCAATAGATGGAAATAAAGTACCATCCATCCATTCATATATGAATTCATTCCTCTTGACATTTTTAAACCCTTACACTCAAAATATGTAATGAGACCTTAAAAAGAGAAAACTGCATGAAGTGAGTTTTTTTAAACATCAAAACCTACTTTCAACCATGAAAGGCTAATCTTTTGACTAATGTTCAGAAGTCTTGGTCTTTTCTGTGGAAATCTGGTCCATTCCGGTTGTGGTGCTAGTGTGTTCACCACCTTCTCGACAGATATCTCTGGAATTTATCTTTCTGGAGATGCAGTGAACTTCTGTTTTGAAAAGTTGGCATTTGCAGATGACCTCGGTGAGTGAGCCTCTCTGGGTGTTGGCAAAGTACATTGCTCTCTTACACCATCACTGACCAAGTAAGTCACAGTTCCCAGGTGTTTCTGTCGCAATTCCCAATTCAACCCTGAATGCATCATCTAGTATGCTCTTTGATCACTAATTATCATCACCTGTGGTTCCCTGTATTTAAGCTACAGCCTCACAATTCCCCAGTGCCAGATCATCAGCTTTCCTGTCTGTTCGCATCCAGCCTTCTGATTCTTGTGTTTTCCTTGCTCCTCATGTAGAGACCCTTGTGTTTCCCGACACAGGCTCTCTTGAACCCCTCCAGATACTTCTGTACAGATTTCTACATCTCCTCTGGTTACAGACTTGTACTGATGCATATATGGATTGAGTATTAGATTACCCTTGTTTTTTCTGATGCCAATTCTGCCAATCCCCTCTGGATACCTCTACATTCTTTCTGGTTTTGGAATCAGACTGGTATTTGGATTTTAGATTACTGCTACAATAAACTGTCTTTACCAAAAGTTCTGAGTCTGTCTTTCATTGGTCCAGTCTACTTAAATCCTTAGTTTTAGTTTGGTCTGTGTGAAACCCCTTCTTCTGGGAGCAACTAAGGAGTGCATAGTTTCAATAGTCTTTCCTGCAGTTGTGGTAGTCATGTGAACAATCTCAAGCTGTTTTGAGTGATTGGCAACTACTACCAGGAAGTAGTGTTCATCCTTTTCAAAGAAATTGATGTGTAAATATTTCCACACTCAAGCTGGCCAATTCCAACAATGCAGTGATGCAGCCGCTGAGAATGGTCTCACTGCTTGGCATGCACTGCATTTCTGCACAATTAGTTCCACATCCTTAACTAACTGTAGCCACCAAACAACTTCTTACTAATGCTTTCATATGAAAAATATCAGTGACCCTGGTGTGTGTCCTTTAGGAGCGTTTCAATGTGAACTGCCTAACTTTGATTGTCATTCCCCAGAAAACACATCCTTATTCCACAGACAGCTCAATTTTTCTGAGAAAAAATGGCTTGAGTGTCACTTCAATTATCAGGTGTGGCCATCCATTTCAAGCAAACTCTATCGGTTGGCTCAGAATGGGATCCTTGGCTGTACTTTGTGCTATATCACTGCTTCTAACAGGTAAATCCTCCATCAGTGAAAAATGAAAGGCATTTCCTTCCTTTATAGTGTGCTCTTTGCTCCTTGGCATCTGGATAAAGCATCTGCAGATCATGGAACTGCAGATGCTTTATCCAGATGCCAAGGAGCTTTGATATTTCAGTGTGTCATAAGTATATGTCATAAGTATAAGTGCCAAGCTCCTGGTTCGACTCCTAGCCCAGCAGAAGTCTTTCTATGTGGAGTTTGCATGTTCTCCCCATGTTTCCATGGGTTCTCTCTGGGTACTTTGGCTTCCTCCCACAGTCCAAAAACATGTATGTTAGGTTAACTGAGAATTCTGAATTGCCCGTAAGTGTGAGTGTGAGCATACATGGTTGTTTGTCTCTATACACATATAAAGCTGTTCAGGGTGTACTCTGCCTATCGCCTGTAATGAGCTGGGATAGGGTCCAGCAGACCCCATGACCCTGTAGGTGGATTCAGTGTGTACAGAAAATGGATGGATATAAGTGCCAAGCATTCAATTCTTAGTGCAGCCAAAGTAGGAATGGGTGCCTTGGGCCCCAAGACTGCCAGAAGAGCTTTGGGATTATGATGACAGTAAACCTTCTGGTATAGAGATACTTGTGGAACTTCTTTTCTCTGAAAATTATCGCTAGCGCTTTCTTTTTTATTTGTGCATATTCACTCTCTGCTTTTGTCAATGAGAGAGCTGCAAAAGCTGTAGGTTTCTCCTTCCTATTTTCCTTCACATGTGAAATGACTGCACCAATACCATAAGGTGACGCATCACAGGCTAGTGTCACTGGTTTTCTTGTATCATAATGCAGTAATGCTGTGTTCTGCAGTAGCTGTTACTTTGCCTCTTTGAATGCATTTTCACATTCTGGTCCCCACTTCCACATGCTTTCTTTTTTTTAGTAATATGTGTAAGAGGTACAACTGGATAGACAAATTCTTCATAAACCTCCCATAGTAGTTCAGCAGTCCAAGAAAAGAGCGATGCTCTGCAATATTGGTGGGACTTGGAGCATTCACTATGGCATCCACTTTCTCCTTGGTGGGTTGAAGCCCCTCACTGTTAACTATATTACCCAGATATTAATCTCAGTTCATCACAAACTGACAGTTTGCCCGTTTGACTCATACATTGTGGAGCACTTCCTCCAGTTTCTGCAGATGCTCCTGCCTTGAACTTGCAGTGATCATGATATCATCCAGGAAGCATGTCACATGACTTATACCCTGCAGAATTTTGTCCATCACTGAAAATTGGATGGGGCACTGGATTCTCCATGACGGTTGATAATACTTGTGGAGCACTGTATGTGTGTTAACAGTGAGAGTTTTTTCTGACTCCTTATCCAGCTCCAGCTCCTGATAGGCATGTGATAACTCCAACTTTGTGAACACTTGTCCTTCTGTCAGCTTTGCAAAGAAATCCTCTGTGTTTGGAGGTAGGTAAGTTACTGCTTCTACATATTGATTTACAGTGACTTTGTACTTTCCAAAAATCCTCATTGATTTGCCACTCTTTGGCACTGTCACAATAGGCATGGCCCATTCACTTGAACTGAAGATTATGCTTAAAATGGTAAGTTGGATACTGGTCTGTAGTTATTAAAAACATCAGGATTCAGATTGTTTTTCTTCAGAAGGGGTCTCACAATGGCTGTTTTAAAGGCAGAAGAAAAGACACCTGTCTGAGGAGAGCAATTCACAATACATGTATTTAAAAGCTTGCCCTCAAAGAATTGATAAAAAGCAGAGTGAGAATCAAATCTAAAAGGCAGGTAGTGGGATTGACTTGTGAGAAGACTCTACCAAGCACGGAGGTGTATATTGTTGACAAAAATTCAGAAAATTCCTTAATATAAGTTGGATACTTTTTAGGTGCTCTATAAACTGTAACACATAAAATTGGAGGGTGGCTGAAATAAAAGGCATGATATTCAAAGATGATAAATTGATTAAATAAAATTTGCTTAGTGGCAAGTGATGTAGAAGAAATTGATGCAGTACCACCAACTTTCTTGTCCTTCCCAACAGAAAATATAGAGCTAAATTTGGGGGAGAAACCTCAGTGAGAACTGCTGGTGCATCTGTGCCCAACCATGTTTCTGTTAAAAATAAACAGGCAATCTTTTTGTCTAAAACCAAACCATTATTGATTAAAATTTTGTTTGATAGGGATTGGACATTAAAAAGTGCCATGTTAATAGTTACTTGGTTATTGCATTCTGCTGGGTCCAGAAGTAGTGTAAGCTAATCCAGTACATAAAGAAAAGAGATAAACCAGAATATCAGATTGGATTTGACAATTCTTTGTTTAGGAAAAGAAATAAAGGTTACAACTCTGGAGGAGGTCATTCTAGTCTTAGCTCCTGCCAGCTAATACACAGAAGTGCAGATCTCCCAGGTTCAGCCTGAAAGACCTGCCTACTCTAAAAAACCTCCTCCTTTTATACTGATACAATGCATGTCTGTCTATGTGTGTGCATGTGGGTGTAAACTCATGTAAGTGTGTTTTTTTGCAAGGTGCGAAGTCTTCTTCTTTCCCGCGAGTAGCCCTTCTTTCATCTTGGTCCATTGGTTGAGTTCTGTAAGACAACCCTTCCTACTTTTATGACCTAACCATCTGCTTTAGCTCTAATAGGTTTTACTGACCCCTTTACAAAGCCTTCCTACTGATCCATGCCTGACTCCTCATGATACCTCTATTATCCTTCCCCCCTCCTGA
>JAOWBL010004958.1:0-10636 GCA_028564865.1 Zenarchopterus dispar | reverse complement strand
CACACACACATACACTCATACACACATACACACACACACACACACACACACATACACACACACACACACACAGATACTTTAATTATACATGGATAGATTTCAAATAAAGCTATGTTTCTCACTTTAGCTTAGTTAAATACCCCAGCCACAGTAGCTTCTCTGTCACTGTGGAAATAATCTGTGTGTATTGCACAGCAGTGTTTGGGATGGTTCTTCGTGATAACAAAAGTAGATCCTAGTGTGATAATCATCACATTAGAAACAGACAGACAGAAAATTGTGAGCAACCAGACTGGGTGTAATTTCTGTCAAGGAAAAAAAAAGCATATTGCATTATGCAAAAAAAGTCAACATGAATCATTTTGAGCCATGCAGTAATGAAGACTGATCATCCTTGAGATGAGAGAGAGGCAGGTGTGATGAAAAGAAAAGCTTTCCTTCCTTCCACGGATCATAAATGCTCTCCCTGGTGGGGATGAAGGTGGACAGCGATGGTTTGCAATGGAACAAAAGCGCCTTGTCCTGATGTGATAGGAAGAGGCATGATGTTTCATTTAGTCGTGGCCCAATGACATCTGAATGACAGATAGTCATGTAGTGCAGAAGAACGAACAAAAAGGAAGCAGCTCTACATGGTGTCAGACAGTCTGAACGTGTTTGATTCTTCTGCTCTGGTGGAGATACCTCCATCTACTGCTAAGTGAATGAAAAAGTTAGTATTCAGAACAGAAAACACAAAAGATGCTACCAGGTAAACGTGTTTTTGTTTTGTTTTGTCTTTTTAAGATTATTTGTCATCAAGCAGCTTGACCATGACAGTCCACAGATATAACTTCAGTATTTATTACATTAGTAATGTATATAAGATTGCTGGATTTGTAACTGTGTAGGTCTGCAGAGGAAGGAGTGAAAATATTTTTTTGGCAGATCTCTGCTAAAACTGCTGAGTGTAAACAGAAATAGGTGACAATGGAGTTTTTTCTGGCGTGGCTTTAGAAATGATCACTACAAAAGAGTGGCACGCTTCTGCAAACACCTCTGTTGAGTCCCCATGTGAGAAAAACACAATGACTGCTGTATGTTTCCTGATGTGTAATATATTATGATTGAAAGTAAAATAAATATAATCTTGGAAAATGTGGCACACACTAAATACAGTCTCGGTAGTTGGGCTGTTCTTTATATAACTGGACAGGTTCAATATGAAGCTGTGAGCTTGTGCAATTATGAGTGTAATCTAACATCAAGGAAACCCCTCAGGTCAGATTGTATGAATGCTGTCTGCTTTGTGGGAATAAACGTTGGCTTAAGAGCACCTACTCCACAGGCGTCCATGTCTTTGCTTACAGGATGAAAACAACAGCAAAATATTTATTTCGAGGAAGTAGGAGCACTTGTTACAGAATGTTTTACTATACATGTAAATTTAATTCATTTTTTTCAATTATTCAAAATAAATGCATGCTAGTTTTAATTCATTCTGACTTTATCTGAACAAATATGTAAAACATTTTCTTACAGAATAATTCAGATATTGCTGCCAACAGGGAGCGATAAAAGATGCCGTATAAATCAGAGTGGTTGCCTCTGAAGCTGCAGCCTCAGTAGAGAATATGAAAATGGTATAAACATTATGTTTCTACACAGAAAGTATCTACACAGAGACAATCACATAGTATGTTTGGTGTGATGGGGGAAAAGGAGAATGCAGAAGCTGTTTCACTAGAGACTATGTACAGCACTGAATCAAGGATTGGACATACTGTGAACAGTGGTCCATCACTTGTTTTTCTCTAGCATGCAATTGGATTTTAAAGAGCTCAGCAGTTACAAAGGCAGTATTAGGGGCATTTTAATGGCTGCTGCTGAAGGAGACTATTTACTCTTTCTACCTGATATCTTATCAAGACACAAGGTTCTCAACAGTAGTTTTACACTGATAAATCAACCTCTGGTAGGACCCACTAAAGTGAAGGTAAATGATGCATCAGTATCTGTTCCGGACACGAAAATGTCCTTTTCTATTGTCATCTTCAAATAAATAAACAAGAGCCTTAATTTAATAAACATATTTACAGCCTGGTTAAATAAATGCTTTGGTTTGTATTGTACTTCACATCCATGACAAGTCTGAGGATGCTTAATTATTGTGTCAAACATCAGCAGAATTTATATAATTCAATAATATTTTTCTGACTTGGGTCAGCTGAAGGATATGGCAACCACAGCTGACTTTGATTGACATAAGGTGGGCATGTTTCTGTCAGCTTCCATGCATTTTTCAACAATAAAATGCCAATTCTGCACATATGAAAAAGCAATGGTTGAGGAAGGAGAAGGTACCAGAATCTGCCTACAATCCTGACCTGTCCCAACAAGGAAGAGTGAAGTTTTTAGTTATGACAAGGACTTGTACTGTTGTATGCACCTCAAGACATTTTTGCTGGAATAATAGTTTGTTTTGTTTTTTTTGTGGTTTTTTTTTTTAAATAACATGTTCCATACCATTATTTTTTTCTCATATGGGGTTAAATTATATAATGATCTATATAAGATTAACTGTTCTGGATCTTTTCCCAATGATTTTGTGATACGACGGACTCCAACATGATTAATGCAGATCTTAAGAAATATATATTTCCCTTTCCCCCCAGATGTGAATAAAACATTAAATTGACATTCTTTAATAAGTAGATATTAGAATGACAAATTAGTTTGAATAGCAGGAGTTCAGATGAATATTTTATCTGTACAAACAGTGCATACTCAAGTCTCTGAAAAAAAAAGTAATTGTCTTGAGTCCTATTGCTTTAAGAAAAAGACAGAGTCTATATAATGGAACTCTGGATCACTGCTCTTTGTGTGAAAGCAGTCAAATATTAATAAGCCAGTCATGAATGTGAACTTGGCAGAAAACTGAGTATAATGTAATGCTACAAGAAGGGATGGAAAATAGGTCAAATAATGGAGGAAATAATGTCAGTAAAGTTCTGGGTTTGAATATGTATATAAAGTATCTCCAATAAGTTAAAGGAAAGGAAACAAAGTAGTTACCATGAATGACAGCTGATACCGTAAACAAGAAAGTCAACAGTTAAATGTTCATCGCCCATGTTGTTTTACTTTATTGTTATCATCTGTTCTGCTTAGGACCTAGTAATGGTCAAATGATAAAGGATTCTTGAATTACAGATGCTGCCTTAAAGATGAGAGCATCTGTGAACCAGAAGAGAAAATCAGTAATCAAACGTTGTTGCTGTTTCTGAAGGCCTTTAGTTTTGTGCATCCATACTGTTTTGCAGAGTCACAGCAGTCCTGTGGACCCTATCCCAGCTCATCACAGGCAACAGGCAGGGGAACAGCCTGAACAGGTCACCAGTCCATCACAGGGCCACATAAACAGACAAATACCCATGCATGCTCATATCTGTGGACAATTTAGAGTTGTCAATTGACCTAATATATATATTTTTGGACTGTGGGAGGAAGCCAGAGTATCCAGAGGGAACCCATGCAAGCCCAAGGAGAGCATGCAAACTCTACACAGAAAGACTCTTGCTGGGTCTGGGAGTTGTACCAAGACCTTTCTTGCTGGGATGCAACAGTGCTAACCACAAAGCCACTGTGCTGCCTAGTCTTAATACCCTGTTGTACAAACTGAATGTACTTCGGCATTGGATTTTTTTTTTTTCATTATTGAAATATACTATTATCTAATCATTAGCAGACTTCTCACTTGAAGAGACTGCATCATGTGATACACAATTGGGGTCACAAGCTGCCTGATACACTTTTTAATTTTAAAATCAGCCTCTTTCTTAAAATGTTTGACCATCTTTACATTGAGCAATATCAGAGAATCATGTTAAAAACAATTCCATGCCTAATGGTGGTTTTTCATTAGATGGTAAAGCTTGCAACAGTAAGTAGTTTTTTTTTTCTTTTTTAACCTTGATGTAGGCGGTTATTGTACTAATTGTCATTGCAGTTCCACCAGCAATGTCTGACACATGTTGACATGAAGAGAGCGATAGATCCTATAGAAGGAGTAAAATTCTCAATTCTCATTTTTGTTGTTGTTGTTGTTGTTGTTGTTTTTGCCACAGCAAGGAAACAAGCTATGTCTCAAAAACACGATGTAAGATACATCCTTCAAGTAAAAGATGCTGCTGGTAGTATTACTTTACTTTTTAAAATGTTAGTGAGGCACCAGTGTGTATACCACTTACAGTTCAATTCCCACATCTGGTTACAGTATTAGTATGATTATCATCCTTATTATTGTTATTGTTTTTGGTATGCTGCATAACAGTAGATGAGGCTACACGTATGCCTGTTGAGATCTAACATACACATTCCAGTATGAAGAAATATAACTGACCTGCAAAGTTTAGCCGGCGAATGTGCTTAAGCAGATGGGTGCCATTGATGGGATCCATTTTAGTGCAGAGCCCCACTTTCCCCGGGCAGAGCTCCTGGTGCATGTTGTGCAGCGCATGAGCCATCGCATAGACTGCATCAATGACAAACTGCACCTTTCCCTCCTGCTCATAATGGGAGTCCTTTCCTATTCGCTCCTGATCTTTAAGACACACACAAAAACAAATACACATTAGATTGACCACATGCACATCACATTAATTGTATACATTTGATTTACCATATAAAAAAATTGATGCAGTTAAATAATGCTAAATTACTTTGGGGCTGCATTTGGCTCATTGTTCAAAGTGTCAGAGGCAAAATTGAGTCTGTAGTTTCTAGACATAAAGATAAGAAATTGTTAGGCTGCAAGAGGAATTTCAAGTGAATAGGAAATACACAATCACAGGCACACAAAAAAGAAAAAGATCTGTGCTTCTGATTGCCATGCCATAAATGAAAGAAAAATATATTATTTTAAGACTCAAGTAGTGGCCACGAGTGGATTCAAACAAGCTTTTTTGAAATAAGCTTGTGATGAATGTATTGGGCCAACTGCATTGTCAGTTAATATTTGTTTAAAGCTTTTTTTTCTGTAAATAGAGCATTATCTTTTTTAGGTCAGTTGTATTCATCATGTGAATAAAGGCCACACTTTTTTTTCCTTTTTTTTAACTGTATAAGCACTGTGTTTTCAGTGTTGTGAAACACTATCACATGCTTTCTCACCAGCTCTTCCTCTTATCATGTAAAATACCACAGCTTGCAGCAGGTGTGATGCCCTTTTGCCACTCTGTTAAGATGAAGATTAAATAAACCAGCTGTGCTGATACTTTCATTTGCCACAACGTGTAGACCAGTCTCACAAGCTCACAGTGACTAGTAATTGTGTGTACTCTGAGTTGCCATGGACTGTAGGCAGATACAGGCAAACTTTACAGCTAGCAACGACCAGTTCAGTCTTCCACTACCTGTCCTGCTAGTGTGGTCGTTACAACTGATGTCTTCTGTGGACCCATTTATCTGTTCATTTAGGTGTGCAGGTGCTCAGTTGGGATTGGAGGAGTGTGCAGTTGCTTAGTCGGGATTGGCTGCCTGAGATCACCTGAGGAAGATTTAAGTGCCAGGATGGGGAACAACTGCAGAGGCTCATTCCACCCTCCCCCTGCTTCTAACTACACCTTCTCTTCTACACATCTACATCTTCACTCAGTCAGTCACTGGTGGTTTCTGAGTAGACTGCCATTTTTGTTGATTCCTGTTTTCTCCCGTTTCTTTAGTTTAGGGAGGTGTTATTGTCTTTTGGTTTGTTTATTTTGAAACCAGGTAAGGTTGTTTATTATTAAAGGCAGGTTTCTTCTGTTTGTTATGTTGGCCAGGGTCCACCCAGAAGAGTACAGATGCCACCTTAATAAATGGAAAAAAAAGTTGGGGGGAACATGGGGCCTTGTTCGAGGTGTGTCCTAAAGCCTAGACGTGGGACATAACAGTGGTCATATACCGCATAGAAGTAAGGGTCTTCACTTGTTAATGGCCTGAGTTTCATTTCTGTCATTTTAGTTGCCAGTTGAATATTACAGTCCCTGGAACATGCCGATTTATGACATCCTTGGCTTTGAGGACAAGACGCTTCCAGATTTCCTCATCTCGTTGCTAATAAATCCCACACAGGTCCTGCCATCCTGCGTCACCCCACGTACATTATAGCAGATCCGTGTTTAAGTGGACCCTCGGTTATCAAGAGGACCAGCTCCACATCCGACACATGACACGCTAAACTGGGGTAATAAACATGGGGTATCCAGCTATGTAAAAAAGATCTGTGGCCGGTTTTTGCTTTGGAAACTTTTTTTTAAATACTATTCACTCTTAGCAGTACATGCAGCTACTTGTGGATTTATGTGCATCTAAAGGGAACTATCTTTTACTGGAGGTGTTACGGTTGCTTGTAGAAGCGTAATTACACAAATTTAAGAAAAATTGATTTTTATTTTTTAAAATTGTCATAAACTCAAAATTCAAAATAATTGATAAAATCAAGTTATTGCCCAGCCACAGCTTTTGCCTAAACTTTCATAGGGCAGTCAATAAAATACTTTAAATTTAAACATTTCAACTCTGATGGGTTATTGGAGAATACTGAAAGACATTTTTTTTAACTTTTTAACTATTTTTTATTAATCAATTTCCATAGTATTTTGAGCTACTGAAGTTACCAAATATAAGTATTTAAACAATTAAAGTGACTGGAAAATAAATATGGTGGGCAATAAACTTTATTTTTGAAAGAAATTGGGGGAAACGGAGACTTTTGCTTAATTCTGTGTAAAATAAACTTGGAAAGAGACAGGGAAATTATTGAGGATAGCTAGAGTTCCAAATAAAATATTTCCACAAAAAACACGCCATGATCAAGCTCAAGGAAGGCACATGATGATGGACCACTTTATCATCAGGTTTCCTAAGTGTGGACCCAGCCTGCCAAATCAACTGGTAGAAGACACTCAGGATGGTGACAGCCTTCACTAAGATGATCAAATCAAGTGACGTATATTCATAAATGTTATATTTGTATGTGTGCATGATTGTGTAAATTTTCACACTGTGTAACGACCCTGCTGAATAATTAATAAAGTACAAATATGTATTTTAATTTTGAAGTTGCAAAAAAAAAACCAAACAAACAAAAAAACAAACAAACCATAAATTGTGCATTCCCAAAGATCTGAATCAAACAAGTGAGCTGTTAGTGAGGCTTCTCTTTTCTGTCACCCTCACACTAACCCACGCTGGACAGTTCTCCGGAGCCTACTTGAAATGAGCCGAACCATTTTAAATGAAAAGTCGTGGCATGACTCCAAAAGGCATATAAGAAAATGCATTACTCTTCTGTGAGTCTTATTCATTCTGCGCTGAATGGGTCTTGCCTCTTGCAGTTAGCTAGGAGGTAAATATCTGGATTGCTGCAGAGGAGTAAATCAATTCCAATATCTGGAGTGCAAGATTTTCTCCTTAGGGAAATCGCATCAGTGAAAAGAAAAACCCTCTCTCGTATCTCCTGAAGGAATACATGGATTCCCCCCCAGTGACTCTATAAGCATTAGCTTTTAAAGCTGACATTTGTGTAGCATTAAGTATTAATTTTGTGCCGTATGTCTTATTAGCACT
The DNA here is from genome assembly GCA_028564865.1 of Zenarchopterus dispar. Lineage (NCBI taxonomy): Eukaryota > Metazoa > Chordata > Actinopteri > Beloniformes > Zenarchopteridae > Zenarchopterus > Zenarchopterus dispar. The sequence goes on along the minus strand of JAOWBL010004958.1, from coordinate 3,046 downwards.
TTTACACTCACCATTTTTTACCAGTTATACCTAACATGGTGACTGGCAAAGGCTTACTTAAGTTTGGCTAGATCATGACCTGTTTTATCATGTGACAATTCAGTAAAGATGATTAAAAAATAAATAAATAAATAGAGGCTTGCATTAACAGGACAATACTAACTTAAGAGTTTTCTTTAATCCTTGCTAAGACGTTCCATAGTTTTTGTGATTTTTTTTTTTTTTTGACAAGAGATAGACTAAGAAGGAGAGAGTACACGCCAATCCCAATATGTTCTTTCTTCTTATCCTAAAATTTTAAAGCCGACTCCATGTAGCTCAGCTGTAGGAGCGTAAGAGATTAATAAAAGCAGGTGTGCTCAATTTGGATTAATAATAGACTAATTACCAAGGATGAGGTAATGATAGAGCAGAATATACTCATGTGACTGCTGAACTGAATTCAGTTAGGCTTTGCAAGGCAATAAATGCACAGCAGGAAATGTGCTGTTACAATTCGCACAATAATGACTGCGCTGTCAGGTGAAAATCACCTAATGGTGTGTCACACTGTGATGTTGACTTGCTAGTTGCAATATATTTATCTAAAATAAAATAAATAAACATGCTGAGACACCTCGAACTGCACAGGTTCTGACCAAATGCTCAAGAAACTGAAAAGTGATTCTTGGATGGTTAATGCATTACTGAAATAGATGCATTCAAATGTATACAAACTACTTCATTTGAATTTAATTTGAAGAAAAAAATATTCAACCAAGCAAATGCTTTTTCATATATATATATATATATATAATTAAAATCCCTGTCAAACAGATTTTTAAATCACTACCTGAAATTTGGTGCTGCTTTTTTTTAATCAAAATAGTTGTTATTTTCCCCACTTTGCTCTTGAACTTTAATTTTATAAGTTTATGTGTCATTCAATTTTACTCTTTGATCTCATTAGTCTCTTTTCATTCTATCTTAAATGGCTTTTTTTTTTGCATCTTTCTGTAATACTTTTATATCCTATGTAAAGCACTTTGAATTGTTAAAAAGTAGCTATGCTACAAAAACAAAACAAAAAAAAGTAGCTATGCTAAAATTAAAACAGATCAGTTGGTCAGCAGCAACTGAGGTGGTTGTTATATTTAGCTTTACTACGATACTGGTGTAGATTCTCAGTTGTGGTAATCAAAAAAATGTAAATGTAATTTAAACAAATAAGCCATAATGTATTCAGTTTTAAGTATAGCAGTTTGAACTGACCTACTACAGATCAATCTTTCAGCACCGGGAGGCTAAACAAAGTGTGCAGAAATTTTACTATCAGCGTAAAAACTAAAAACTGCAGCAGAAGATAGATTATTTACTAAATTTTGCTTAATCAAAAAACAATAGTGGTTTATAAAGTTAGTTTATTTGCATACCAGCATTCCACAACTAAGCATTTTGTACCATTTTGTGTTTTATCATTCAACATTGGTCCGCTTACAGTTCAAGCTATTTTCTGTGGTCGCTTCAATCTTAGAATATGGTAACCCCCAAATCAGCGAAGGTCTCCTTCTGTCAGCTATCCTTCATTTCTTTCATTTCCCAATCCATATTTCACACCAGAGGGATTTTAATGTCCCTGATTATTTTATGAGCTTTTGAAATGCATGAATTATTGTTGGAGGTTACAGCTCAGTAATTAAGGGCCACAGGGCCTTGATTGGACAGAGATTTTCACAGTTTTTGGCCGCCACGCTTCTGCCACAGGGAATCCTCGGAGCCAGAGTTGGTGGGAGAGTGATATTTCTCATGCAGGCCTGGCAGGCCACCCACATTAACTTTGTATTGTGTTTTCTCCTCAAGAACATTTCCCCTTTTTCTCCAGCATGTCTCTGCAGCTTCCTCCTCACTGGCATTTTGGCTCATTCACATGAATTTTACAGGCTGGCACTTCTGATTAAGCAAAGCAGAAGAAAAGTGTGGGTGTCTTCCACTGAGGTGTCACAGAAAACCTCAAGTGACAGAGAATGCTGGCTCGAAACCTTTGACCTTTAAATTCGGCTTATGGTTAGCCACAGGCCATCTATTCTTTTCCTGCCAAGACAGCTGAGCTGCCTCTTCAATTAATCTGACACTGCAGCTATGCGTCTCAACTCTTTCATTTCTTTTTTTTTTTTTAAATCAGTGAAATATGCAGGTTCTTATATATATTTTCCTGGAGATAATTATTTTTATTGCTGCCTAATCTTTACCATATGTTTTAAATAAAAATGAACATTTATCTGTAGAAGTAAATAAAATTTGACTTTTGTCAGGGTGTTGTCATTAAAGATGCTATCAATTCAATTATTTTAAGAGACTGTATTAGGGTTTTCCGTGTTTTCTAATTTCATGGTGGAATTTTTATGTTTAACTGAAATTATATGTTGTAGTGTATCTATGGACAAAATACATGCTTTCCAGGAAGCTTCCTTTGGGGGAGAATCTTTTTTTTTTCTTGGTCCTAATTTTGGTTCTGTTTGTCCTCACAGAAACCCACATTTGTACAGTCTTATTGCCCAGGTAGTGGATTTCCATAATAGCAATAGCTTCAGCAGTCATTTTCAAAGTGGAAGTTTACAATTGCGCAGCAAGTATTGAGTATGTTGTCTGCTGGTTTTTCTTAGTAAGCATTTTTCTCTTGTTTTCAAGTTGTCTCCAATGAAATGAGTTTTTGGTTTTGAGGGAAAGGTGGCCGACCAGGCTCAGTGGAAGCAGTTTATTTTTCTGTGCCACCAATGGAGTGAATGTATTTGTTCACTTCACAGTGAAACATTGTTATGTGAGCAACTGCCAGAAATTCTACAGCTGAAATCTTGCTAAAAACATGATCAATTTCACTGACTATCATTCCCAGAAAATGATATCCTTAGTTGAACTATTTCTTGGCTTAGTTTCGTGCTTCAGTTTTCACTTTACTTCTGGCATCTACGAAAAGTTACCATGTCTACATTTGTGTGTGTGTGTGTGTGTGTATATGTATATATATATATATATATATATATATATATATATATATATATATATATAT
>JAOWBL010004957.1:0-10637 GCA_028564865.1 Zenarchopterus dispar | reverse complement strand
GTTTTTTGTTTTGTTTTTTCCCCATTCCATTGAACTTCAATGGGGTTTTCTTCTCTGATCCTGTGTGTTCCGTGTTGTTGGGCTTTGTGCATCAATTCCGCAACGGATGACAGGTATGTTTCAAATTTAATTTACAGAAAAAGAATTAAATGTTCCATCGGCTTCACATAAAATGCTGCATATTGTAATTAATATAAAGATCCTATCTACTTCTCCATCTTTGTCAGGGACTTCTCTGGCAGCTTCTGTGAATCACTTGGCTCCTTCTAGAGCCTCCATCCATTTTCTATACCTGCTGAATCCATCTTTGGGGTGACAGGGGTCTGTTGGAACCTATTGCAGCTCATGACAGGTACACCCTGGACAGGTCACCAGTCCATCGTAGGGCCATATACAAACAACTATGCACATTCACACCTACAGGCAATTTAGAAACATCAATCAACCTAACTTACATGTTTTTGGACTGTGGGAGAAAGCCATAGTACCTGGAGAGAATCCACATAAGCACAGAGAGAACATGCAAACTCCACAGAGAAAGACTACCAGGCTGGGAAGCGAACCAGGAACCTTCTTGCGGTGAGGCAGCAGTGCTAACCACTAAGCCACTGTACTGCTTTCTACAGCCTGTCTAATCAAATTGACATAAACAACAAACCTCTATTTTGTTCAAACATGTATTTTTTTTATGTCTATATTCAAAGTTTTTGCTTGAATGGAAATCTGTCACAATTTAAAGACACATTATTAGACCTGGATCTGTATATTTGCATAAGCACCCATACAGTTTTCAATTTTGCCATCAGGATTTTTTTTTTCCTGTCTAAACTAACTAGCGTGTCCTCAATCACTAGTGGCAATAATTGTTGCACACATCAATCTTAAATTCAATTAACTATTCAAAAGATGACAAGATACCAAAGTTCAGGTCCATGGCCACAATTATATGAAAGCCTTGACAACCTGTGCCTCCAGGTACACCCTGGACAGATCACCAGTCTATCACAGAGCCCCATCCCAAGCTCAGAATATTTGCTGTAATCTTTTACCACTCTTCCAGAGCCCATAAAATGGTACTTAATCTTATTATACCTCTAGTGTGAAAAAAAAACTTTATCTCCTGTGACAGATGAAATTACACTATTAGATAAAATTAACACCAGTTTTCTAGATTTCTTTCACGGTCATGTCAACTAATGCTTTCAAGAGAGCAGCGTGATTTTGAAGCACAACTTTAATAGTAGTCTTTACATGTATAGATCATAATTCTCCCCTCCATACATCAATCAAACTATTACTTAGAGAGCTGTTGGTAGTTATTATTTTATTTTCTAGCTTTCTAGATCTGTCATTCCTGCTTAAAGGCAGGTGGCATAAGTAGTAAGGGGGGTAGGTAGGGGGTACGTAGTAAGAAAATCCCCAGGGACAACTGGAAAAGTGTGAGCTATGCAAGAACAGCCTGACAACACAGATCCTATGCAAAGAAATATTGTTTATATACGTGATGTTTTTTTTTCTCCTGTGTATGTACAAGTCAATTGATCTACTCAAATCTCTGTTTCAGACATGTTTTGTGGTTAATTACTACAATTCTTTCATGGTAATAATCTCTTTTGTACTACTCTCCAGTTGGGAATTGATAAACTTTCCCTTATAGCTGATCATATCTTGTAAAAAAAATAGTATTTCTTTTCAGTCAGTGGCTTACAAATCATGAGTGTATCTCATATTTTACAATTTGAACCTGGTTGACCTTTTGAGTTATTGCTGCTAACTGTTCCCAGAATGTAAACCTAAAGAGAACCAGCAGTGGAGCTCAGGGCAAAATATCTAACTGGGCCTCATTTTAATGCTCAGCTCTGGTTTTCATCCATCCATCATCTATGCCTGCTTTATCCTACTCAGGGTTACGAGGGGTCTTCTGGAGCCTATTCCAGCTCTCTTTGGGAAAAAGTCAGGGATACTGCCTGAGCAAGACATCTGTTCACTGTAGGACCACATAGAAAAGACAACCACAAATACTCAAAAAAGGCCCTAGATAGGACTCAAACCAGGAACCTTCTAGCTGAGAGCCAACTGTACTAACTATCAAGGTGTTTATACTCTCTTAAGACATATTCTCTTCTTTTTTGTCTCTCTTGTGACTTGGTGATCAGTACTGCTTGGGCTACAGTTTCCTTTTGGAGTTTACATTATTTAATTTTTTAGTTCACAAGCAATTAGTTCCAAAGATAGACTGTTTGGGGTGAACAAAGTGAACTGAGTCACTTACTGAAACAAATTGTAAATCTCTCAGTTAAAATGGGTACAGTTGAAAATGAGTGTGTGGGGAGGTGTGACTATGTTATCAAATTCTGATTTGGGTCAAAGAAGTAGACTCTGGTCTGCCTGACGATGTAGGTCTTGATGGAAAAGCAGTTCATTGTGGGATAATCTAAACAAGCATGCGTGTTGTGTGGTTTTCCGGGTGAAATATTTCTTGGCCAGATGTGGAGGATGAGGTAAAAGCTCAAAAAACATTTCCCTTTTTGGATAAGTAGCTTTACACACACAGCACACCTTTGCACAATGCACACCCACATGGAGGAAGGAAAAGCAGGTATGCTTTTTTTCTTCTCTTCCCTCTAAAGATATTTATTTAACTTTACCTCCTTTTTCTCACTCTTGGGTGGGGTGGTGTGACAGCCCATTGCCTTCTGGTGTCCCCCTGGTGTGGAAGATGGGGCATGCGGCGGTCTTTGGGCTCCCTCCTGGTGCCGGTTGTCCCTTTCTTGTTCATCACTGCCATCACGCTGCTTGTGGGTGATAGGTGGTGCACCTCAGGCCTTTTGGTTCCCCTCTCCTTCTGTGCCATCTTCTTCTTCCTCTGTCCTTTGATGGCTGATGTGTGCCGTGGCTGGCACTACTGCCGGACTGTGCAGGGTGGCAGTTTGCTTGGCCAGTTACTCCTGGTAGCATCATTGCTATGGATGGGGTGTTATGAATGAGAGGAATGGGGGAATAGGGTGGTTCCTTATATTTTTGGTTCTGCCCTGGTTGCCCTGTTGCTGGGGGTTTGGCCTGTGGGGTGTGTTTCCCTGGATTGTGACCATCAGGGCTGGCATGTGACTGGCAGTGGTGTGACTGTCAGGAGATCTGAGGCAACCTGACATGATGGAGTTGGATGGTGTAGTAATGATAGTGATAGTGACTATCGTTGTTTCTGTCTACTGGACTAGTAGGTGTGAAAATGACCTCAAACTGTCAAATTCAAGTTTAAAAAATCCAAGAGCAAAGTTAAACTGTAGACCAGTTAAATAGACTTTTAAAAATGTTCAAAGTAGCGTTAATCACCAGCATTCTGTGAGGAATCTTCTTCAATGTCAAGATTTATGACTGGAGTTTGGTCTATTTGTCAAAGTAACAGGACAGGGATGTCTAAGTAACAATCATGGAATCCGAAAATGTGATCTTTTTCTATGCTTTTTAGTTCAGTTAGTTGGACTACTCGGTTGAGTATGCAGACAGCTCTAAACTGTGAAAGCATTTTTTTTTTTTAATGAACTGGACCACGGATTTAGGCTCCAACCATCACTAGTATGTTTTCCCCATGTCTGCATGAGTTTTCACCAAGTATTACAATTTCTTCTTGGTCCAAAAGTGTGTGTCAGGTTAAGTGGTGATTCTAAACTGATAAGAGGAGTGAGTTTGAGTGGTTGTTTCTTTGTTTGTGGTCCTATGAGGAAGTGATGACCAGTCCCTGTGTACCCCATTTTTCACCTGAAGACAAGCAAGCAAAGGCCCCAGCAGACTCCCCACAACTAAGAACAGAAATAAACAGTTATGGAGGATGACTTTTATATGCTTTACTCTTTGAATTTTTTGTTCTTCTTGTCATACTTTAGGTGGATTTAAAAAAAAAAAAAAACCTTATCTGATTTGATCTTGTGTTTGAAACATGCTGTACTGCCCAGATGTCATAGCACACTGTTGAACAATGACAGTTATTCATATAACATGCTGTACATAGTATTGACAACTTTCTACAACAGCTTTGGCAAATGACAGTAATGAATCATGCCTCTGTCCTAACTATCAGCATGAACTGCTGGGGATAGCATTATGCCAGTAATGTGTTTTCCTCTGACACCAGGAAGGCTTATAATGGACATAAATACACACCACTGCTTTTAAATGGCTTAATTAAGACTGTATCATTGGCAGCATAGGATGGCATTAAAGCAGCCGTCAGTCTAATTAAAAAGCTTAAAGCTTTGCATGCTAATCACACTGTTTTTTGTTGTTGTTTTTTTAATTGTATTTTCTGCTCAGCACTTTTTATTTCCCTGTTCCAATTACTGGATTTTAGTCAAGCCAGGTACATATTTCTGATCATTTTTATGATCCAACTACGTACAACAACCTAAAAATAATTGTAGATCATACTACATCATGAACTTTATCTAAGCTCCTAGATCATATTGAATCTGAGTTGTTTCAAAATTCTAATATTCCCTCAAAAATACTCTTGCTTGATTGCATTTAAGGAGGCAAGTCAGTAAGATCAGAGCATAAGCAATGCAAGTTTAGTTTTCGTGAATTCATTTCAGTTTATTTGCATAGCACAAATTCACAACTAATGTCGCTTCCAGGCACTTATCAGAAAATCGGTTAAATTCAAATCTGATATATAGTCCAACTTAGTCCTTTTATGATACATATAACTCCAGTTGTTTATGTTTATGATAATAATGATGATTATATTCACACAATCCTAATAGAAATAAAAAGACAAGCAAAGGTGAAACCCATAGTCCTTCAGTTTAATCGCCCATCCCGAGCTTGCACAATGCTGAAGTGGAGAGAAAAATCTCCCTTTTAATGCAAAGAAACCTCCTAAAAATCCAAACTTATGAATTGCAGCCATCTGTCTCAACTAGCTGGAGGATGAGAGCACATGACAGGAGTTGAAATCTGACAGCCGCAACCTCCTACCTGTCAGTTCCATTCCTGTCTCAACAGATGCTAATAAGTGCCATGCATTTTTACATTTTATTAACTAATAACACACCCTCACCCTAAGATCCTATATTCAGCAGTACTTCTACCCCATCTTCTTTTGTACTGTGTTGTGTTTCTTTTCATTTTCTCCTTCATCCTCCCGACTCTCAGAGCCTTCTTTCATCTTCATTCAACAACTGTACTTACAAAGAGACGGAAAAAAAACCAACCTATCATTGCATTTACAAAGACAGTAGAAGAAGGTCAGTGGATGTCTTTAGCAAATTATAATTGCAAACTAACACATACTATCAAGCTAATTTTACAGGCTACAATATTCAGACAGTTATATATATTCCTGAAAATTAGGAAAAGAAATAAGAAACAAAGACACTTGTTGCCATTGTCAGAGCATATGCAGAAGTTTATTTCATCATCTATACATCAACATAATGCTAATTTTATTTTGCAGGCTCCTCCATAAACAGATACTTGTCTTTCTAAATATTGTTTAAATAAGTAACTTTTTAAAAAAAAAAATATTCAAATGTGTGTTCCTTCTTACCTTTTCTGAATATCCAAACATCTTTAAACCATCTTTGATGGAGTCACATTTTATAACCATAGGAATTAGAACTTGCATTTTAATTGTAAATACTTCACATTTTATTGAACTAAACAGTTTAAAACACACTTTCACCTCATTTAAGAACATTTATCTGTAACCTGAGAAATATTTTTAGGAGGCTACTACAATAAAATAATTTCAACAGTAAATAGTTTCCATTCCATTAAAGCTAACTAGTCAAATATCCCACATTTTTACAAATTAGTATCCTGAAAATTAGTAATGAAAAGAAGAAGCAAAGAGATGTTGCTAAAGCAGACGCACAAGTTTACAGCTTTACGTGTGTTTAAGACAAATCTTGGTCTCTCACTGAGAATTAGTTGCAGAAGCGCTGCTGCTGAAAACAGTCATAAACCTAGAATTGCATTTCTGTGAAACTGCAGGTGTTGCAACATCTACATCCCTGTGGCTGCTACACCCATGGGACAGGACAGAGATACCAACACAAAGAGACACAAAGAGATTAAGTCAGAGATACCTGCGATGACAGAAAAAACAGAGTGCATAAGAATAACACCACATGCAGAGTTAGCCTTGTTTGCTTTAAAAGCAGGTTTCTGTCACGTCAAGACAAAGTAGTCTCTCCACTCAGAGAACCTAGGCTTTGTATCAGTGCACACCCATCCATGTCATACCTCTGATCTTTGACATAGCCAGCAGCAACAGAGTACTGAGTGTAGGTATCAGAACGGTGAAATTTGGTCTGTGAAAACATTCCTTAATTGAGTGGTAACACAGTGTCATATGAGCATGTACATTCAACCCTCCAGTCAAATTAGAATCACCAGGCACACCCTACACAGATGTTTTATGGACTGTGGAAAGAATTTAAGAAGGAAGACCCCATTTAACATAAAAACCTTCAAGCAGTTAGGGTATAGTGATACTGTGGAGTTGAGTTTGCCAGTGAGTTATTATAAAATAAAAATAATATTTATAAAAGGAAACAAATAGCTAAATAGATCAGCAATTACAATCCCAAAATGCTTATTAAAAAAATTTTAAAAAAGGTAATATGAGGTTTAATTACAGCAGCGAGTGGCAGGTTTTTAGCCCTCTTGTAATTATTAGCTTGACAAACTCAGTTTACATGAAAATATACTCTTTCATTAATGTTAATAGTAGATTAAAACTGTCACTGATGATTTTTTTCCCCTTTCAGTTTCAGCGAAAGGTCCACTGCAATAAGCTCATGAAATGTTTTTTTTTCCCCAAAAAATTCCTAAATCATATATTCTAGAATACAGATTGTACAATACAGATTTTCCACATCAGAAGTCTGTTGCAATATATGTGGTCATGTCTTCCTTTATTTTGTGTTTTATATTTTCTACTTTTGTAGCCTTTTTTGAGAACTTAAAAGCATTTTCTTTTTCAAAAACTTTTCAGCACTGGTTGAGATGCTTATATGCACTGGCAATTCAGCACATATATAAAGTTAACTGGCATTACCTTATATTAATTCTGATAGTGTTTGTCAATCTATCCTTACTTCTAATGTGTCTATCAAAACTACATTTAGAACGAGAACTGCCAGAGCTAAAACAATGAATGGTGGAGCTCAATTGGCCACCAGTGAGACCCTCAACAAGCCAATGGATCTACCAGTAATTGTTGTAGCCTTGGGGTCACCTGAACTTTGTTAGAGCTGGGCCCTGATGGAGACCTAGGTAAAGTCAGTCAATTTGAAAAAAATGCGGGCCTCCTCACTACAACCCATCCACCGGTTAGCCCAGTACCAGCCCTTGGCTATGAAGGAAAATAGCTTCTGCCTGATGTTTAACTAAGCTTTGTCCTCTGATCTTAACATGCCAACCCAGTGCTGGCTGCAGTGGTTTATTAGTCCAATTACCAGTGCATCAATGCATATTATCTGGAAATAAGAATGATAATGTGCCTCAGCTCAGAAGTTGAACCAATGCCAGTTTCTTAGTAGCTGAAGTAATAAATTGTGTGAAACTAACAAGTTGGATGTAGCTCTTTGCTATAGTTGAAGATTTTTAGTTAAAGTTAACTTGTGACATCAGATGGAAGGTAAGGGTTGTGTTGAAGGACCACTCATCAAAGACTTAATTTGTCCAAACAAAGTTGGATCAGTGATTCAACACCCAAACTCTAGTAATGAATCATCAATCAGTTACTTAAAATATTTCAGAGTTTCAGATTAATTAAATTTGTCTACATTGAAAGTGCACAATAAGTGTGTTTCCACTAGCAGCGGTTCCAGGGAAAACCCGCCAGATGGGGAACCTTTAAGGGGCCGACTCCCTCGTCAGCCCCTGTTACACTGTAGCATTACAATGAGCATTTTTTTTTTTTTTTTGCTGTTTGCCATTTGCAAACAGCAAAAAGGGATATGAAAAAGAATGCTGCAGACAGCTGAGGAGGATGTCTCAAAAAAAAAAATCAAAAGTATCTTTGCAACTTTAAGCAAAATAAGATAAGATAATCTTTATTATTGTCAGTACATATCTTACAAAAGACACTGAAACTTGTCCTCTGCTTTTGACCCATCACTAGTTATACTAGGAGCAGTGAGCTGCTGAAGCACCCAGGGAGCAGTTGGAGATTAAGGGCTTTGCTCAGGGGCCCACAGTGGCTTGCCTTTGTAAATCCCAGGGGATTGAACCTGGGTCCTCCATGCCCAAACCCACCTCTGTAACCATTAGGGTACCACTCCCCATAAAAGAGACAACATGAGGTGTGTTTTTTTTCATATAATCTCTAGCCTCATCAAATGTACTTCAAGTAAAATGTTTATGAGCCAAATAGTTTAAATAAGATGCGTTCACATGGTTTAATGTTCATCTGAGAAGACTAAACATAATTTCATGTTTGTAGAATACCCAATCAGCAAAGACACCCCACCAGGTAGTTCCTCTAGACCAGGGGTCACCAACCCTGGCCCTCGAGAGCTACTATCCTGCATGTTTTAGATGTTTCCCTGCTTCTTCACACCATGACACAAATGGCTGTATCATTGACAGAGTTGTTCAGACCTTAATGACAACCTGTTAACGACTATTAATTAGAATCAGGTGTGCTGAAGCAGGCATCTAAAACATGCAGGATAGTAGGTCTTGAGGACCAGGGTTGGTGACCCCTGCTCTAGACCAATATAAGTAACTCTTCTGCTACAGGAGTACTTTTTTCCCTTCAAAGGTTCCTGAGGCCTCTGTGCAGGGCTGTTCCTGGCAATGGAGAGACATGTCAACAATATGGCCCCTGAAAATGTACCTGGAAATCTCACTAATGGAAATGAATCTAATGTTGTGCAGGCACTGAGCAGTCCTGTAGTGCAAACACCACAGCCAATTCAAGACCCCTGACTACAAGACTGAAAGTTGAGTCATCTATAAACGCAACAATCTGTATTCACTGAAAGTGATGTAGTGAGCAAGCAGCATGAGTAGTTTTTCTGACCCCTGAAATTCTCTCTTTTCACATCTGGAAGTTCCTCTTTTGTTTTTCCATCTTTTCTTTATCAGAGGAACTGTATATAATACTCAGTTCATGATTATGTGTCCCTTAGTGGATAATCTTTTGCTCTACCTTGACCTTGACATGTCTAAATACTTCTTGATGGAGAGTGTGAGATAAACCTTAGATAGGTACAAGAGAGGTGGAAAGGGATCTATTATGCTGGTGAAGACTCTTAGACATCCAGGTCATGGTAACTATCAAATGCTTAAAACCTTACAAGTGGACTTCCTGTTTTTTGTTCTGAAAGACATCTCACCTTGCACTCAGAAGGCCTCCTCAGTTTGAAGTAAATGACTGAATTATCTGAGATTTTTTATTTACTGATGTCTGAGGATTTTTTAATAAGTGTATGAACACAATATGAAGTTACACGATCAATGGTTATATTTTAAAATGAAACAGGCACTTTGTGGAAAAAAGAACAAATGTCTAAAGTAAACAATGTATTTCATTGTGTTTGACAGAAGATTAGTATTATATGGAAATATTTTTGATCTTTCATCCAGCTCTTCTGTCAGAAAGAAAAATAAAAAACAAACAAACAAAAAACAGGAATCCAAATTCTCTGAAAGACATTTTGAATAATAACCAAAACCTCCATCAACCTGAGGCCATCTGCTCACAGGAGCAAAGAAACAGCTTTCACGTTGTCCAGGGGGTAAATGCCATTCAGCATCAATTATGATCAAAGACTGAGAGGCTTTGGCCTCCTGGTGACCATGTGCTGGTAATAACATAGAAACTCTGTGTTCTGAGCTGAAACTTCAGCCACAAGGTAGACAGGCTACATTAGCTGCAACTAGGATACTTGAAAATGAAACTTATGTTTTCAAATATTATGTTATTCATGTTATTCATATAGTAAAAGAACAAGTTTAATAAGATATGCTTAATTAAAATACATGCAAACTTAATATTTCCCACTTGTTCTTCATAGGCATCACAGTCTAAAAGTATAAATCATTAGTGTGTGGATTCCCACAGGTGAAAACAGGCAGGTGTGTTTGAAAAGTCAGGGAAGACAGACAGGGATAAACTTTTACATTTATTTTCTGTTTCTGTCATATGCTGCCCTAGGATTCACAGTTGTCTGCTGGTATCAGAGAGACATCACAGAACAGTAAACACTGAACCTTTAAATCAAATACCTTCATCACCCAAGAACATGAATGTTTAATAAGTGCAATGCAGAAAAGGTAGCAATGTTTTGGCTGCATATAGGAGATCTAAGTAAATAGCAAAATTAAATGGAAAACATCTTTATGTGCATCTGCATCTGATTCATAAATAATTTCTGAATTTAGACTCCCTGCTGGAAGGTTCTGAGTGTGTGAGCATGTGTGTAGGGAAAAACAATTCCTTTGAAAATGTTGTGAAAGAAAATGTGAACTTAAAAAAGATGAGCATCCTTTTAATAAAGCAAACCACCAAATCAACTAAATAACTTAGAACCCACTGATTTTCAACTTGTCCAGGACAGTGAATTTCCTTGTTGTCCAAATGCCACAGGATTTTGGTACACCTCTAGAGTGAAGAACTCAACCCC
>JAOWBL010004955.1:0-10639 GCA_028564865.1 Zenarchopterus dispar | reverse complement strand
AGGTCAGGGGAAGTCCAACTGAGGCTTGACAGGAAGTTCCTTCAAAATAAGAGACATGAAAAAAACCCAAACTAAACGCATAACACTTTGTTCAGTTTAAAGTAAAACCTGCTGTCTCTGGGTCCATTTTTTTGTTTTAATTTAGGATTTGTATGATTATAAGTAGATTCTTTGTCACCTTGTTTCCATGTTGTTGTTTTTCTCTAAATTTATGGTGACTGTGCATTGCAGGCTGTGCACGAGCAAATCCTCCTAGTCGATAACGTATCTGTGACTTGCCCCTTGCAGCGCTTATTAAGATGCAGTCACCTTTAGTAGGAGGCACCAAACTGCAGCACAAGCTGAAATGATCCTGTGTTTACCAGGAATAAAAAGCTCAGCTCTGCCAACATCTTACAGTCTCTCCCTTAGCCGTCTCGTTAGCTGATGTTAGTTTGCTCTATTTTTCTGTCGGATGGGATACAGAGGCCAGTTGTCTCTGCAGATCTAACTTCAGCTACAGTTCACACAACCTGACAGTTTGTGAGGTAGAAGCTTCAATATAAAGTCTGTCTTCTTTCTATTCACAGCATGTTGTCATTGATTGTGTGAGGTGAGAAGTGAGCTAATAAGCATTCGGATAGGTGAGAATAAGGTAAAAAGTCTGAACTTAAATTGACATAAATCAAAAGAATTTATTTATGCCAGGACCTCAACATTTCCAGCTCCTGGAAAAGCAGAATCAGAATGGAATCAGGTTGATTTGATTTCCATCACACTGTGTTCCCCAGGTCAAAAGACAGAAGTTTAAAGTTAATCTTTGAATCTAAACAATGTTTTCAGAGTAGATCTTTGGTGTTTTTCCACATTCAGAAATACTGATCATACTATTCATCACAAAAGCAAGATTATTATTGTTCAGGTTTTAAAATTAAATGTTATGGAGGGTCTCCACATTTTTTTAACAGAGACAAAGCTAAAGAGGTCTGGGGTCAGTCTGTTGATCTTTTATCAGTCTCTGATCCCAGCTCACCATTATCATGGGTCATTTCATCATATTTCATCAGCACTTTACTCCTCAAACTTTCTATGAATCACTTTTTTGTATGCCACTTAAAATCTACTGTGAAAATGGTGGATTCCACCTAAAATACTAAAAAAAGAAGAAAAGGAAACTATGTGAAAGTGAACCTATCGAAGTTAGGTTCACAAAATAAGTTATGGTTAAAAAAAAAATCCAGAAATAAAGAAACCGCAGTTTCTGAAATGGGCTTGACATTTAATGTTTGTTGCTCATTAGAAGCATCCTCTTATGTGAACCATGGCCCCCACTGAGACCTCTGCAGACACATCATCAAGAGTATTTGATCTGTGTGAGGCTAGAAAAGAATACAAAGTAGTGTGAAAGTATTTAGGCATCCATCAGTCCACAATTAAAAGATTGTCAATTGTTAGACACACAACATGGCTCACCCAGATTTCTCCGATGAGCTGAAAGAGTTTGATTTATGGCACTTTTTGTCTTCTTCCACATTTGTTATTTAAAAAGAAAAAAAGACATTAGATTCTGCGACTGACTGTGACTGCCTTAACTTTCTGACAGTCTTGTGTAGCACTGATTCTGTCTTTGAAGAACAGTGAGGCAAAGATGAGGAGTACTACTACCCTTTAGGTAGCTGCATATTCTGAATACAATACATGTAAAAGAACAATGAAGACAAAGAGAGAAGAGAAGGTACTGACTAGTCTGAGCAATGAGTGATTTGTATAAAGTAGGATTTATGGGATCCTGTCCACTCTCTGCGTCTCCTTCCAGGAAACACTTGACCAACAATACCACCTGGGAAGAATACCTCACTTTTGCATTCATATCATATATTTATCAACACTTATGGAGCTGTCAGACACCATCCGAATCAATGAGAAGGAGTGAGCAAATGACTTAGCCTCCGTGTTGTTTTACAAAGCGGATGGCAATTTGCAAAAAGAGATGTGTGGAATTAACATGAAATGAATAGTGTGGTATTATAGCCTGCACATTTATTTTCTTTACTGCGCAGAGCCAGCTACAAAATCTATAAATGCTAAGGTGGAGTCGATAGTCAGTTGGCTTAGCTCAGCGTAAAGACTGGAAGCAGAAAACAGGCAGTTTGATCCTTTGAAGGTAGCATGTCGAGGTTCTAGTCAGCCAGACCCGACAGACAGTCTTGCACAAAGTTCCTTTCTGAAAATCATACATTTCAGTGTCTTTAAGCTTTGAGTGGCTGAAATACTTGAAACATGGTTTAATTAATGAGCTTGAGAAGGGGTAAGAAATTGCTTATTTATCAATACTCTGACATTTCTTCCTGTTTCCAGATTTCCTTGTTTGCTTCCTTCCACTTAAATGGGAACATATACATGCATATTTGAAGGACTTAATGAAAAGAAGGCTTAAAGTGATGGATTACAAACAAAGCAGAGATGTAAAACTAATATAAATACAAGATGAGATATAAAGTAAGGAGGAAGAGAGTTATAGATGAAGACACAGAGGCTGATGAGGGCCTAAAGGTCAGGGTAAAAGTCTGACCTTCAATTTGACTGATGCTGCTGGCATTTACACTGCTCAATACAGATACGCACACACACACACACACACACACACACACACTGACTCAGACACTGACACACACAGAACTGTAAACACATTATCTGCCAGTTTGCTTGTGGTCATACAGTCTAATGCAGAGGAACAGAGGCTAATGTGAACTGCTGACACTCCATTTAACCCAGAGCTGAGTAGCTAAGAGCCAGCTCATGGGCTGTCTGTCTCACTCTGGAACTCTGCCTCAACTCAGCAATTTTAGGGCCGCCAAAGTACTAAAGAATAAACATAACACACATACATGTATATGTACATATACATACATACATACATACACACACACAGACTGTTACATGATCATTTACACCATATCATACTGAGCTCTCATTATTTGCCCATCTGGTTCATGCTTTTATTTTCACTCCATCTATTCTATATATATATATAATATTCTCATCTGAGTGTTGCTATCCTTCCCATGGACCTCCCACGTGAAGTCTATCAAAGACTATCAAGTCTATCAAAACTTGGTTCAAGGTTTTTGGAAAAAAGTCTTAATTAGCTGTTATTAATATGTGAATAGAGAAAAAAATACTCACCATTTATCCACTGTCAACAGGTGCAGCAAATCAGCAATGTTATTTAATGCCTTTCTGCAATGACTATTTATTCTTATTTGCCCTTTGATTTTAATTCACCACAATGTAGCCACTCTGATGACTCCCATCTTCTCACTTTGAAAATTGTCTGTCTTATGAACAGGAGTCCGGTGCCCTTCCTGTTCACAGCCATTTCCTCGGTACGGCACATACCGAGGAAATCAGTAAGCAATGACTCATACAAGAGCGTATAAAAGCCACAGTTCAAAACAGCTGAGATGATATAATTACTTCGTTGATTTTACAAAAGTCAGAATTTGAAGTGGATCAAAAACACACTTGCATGTTAAGCAAGAATTTTGAACAATATCCATTCTTGTCTTTGGACAACGCTGGTTAAAAAGTTTTGATCTACTTCAAATGTTGACTTCTGTATTCACAGTTGCTTCTGCACTTCTTGAAATGTTTGTTCCTTTTCTTTGGTCTTCCCCATACACACCAGAGTTTTGTTCCCAATTCCCATTTCTTCCAGGCATATTGTATCTGAAACATTGTGGTTTATGAAGCTCTGTGAAAACACAAAGTAGAAGTTTGAAGCATGAATTAATGTAATCACTGAGGTCATATAATGCTTCCTTTCCTACCTCTAACTTTTGAGGACAGATTTCTTTGAAAAACAAAAGACAGGAAGAGTCAAGTGGAAGACTAATGCAACTCTGGTTCTTCATTACATTTCTTCATGTACCTGAGGGCTAATCTCAGCAAAGTGAAGAATGGTTTAATATCCCTTTAATGAAATTTACTAAAATGATCACACTTGGAGAAAGCAGAAGAATAGTTATTTTAATCAAATGTTTCACTCTCAGTGCTGATGTCTCACAAGAGGCAGTTATGGGTCTCAAAGCTAAATTATCAGCAAAATTGTCCCATAGGCCTCATTTAAGCAAGATTTGATCAAGAAGTCCCTGGTGTCATGTGCTTCCATTTGGTGGTTTATGAAACGAAAACAATAATAATAAAAAAGAATACCCTGTGCAGCACATTTCAGAATGAGACAATTTGAAAAAAGCATTATTAGACTGTAACATGCACAAATGAACAGAGCCCAAACATTTTAATCATTTTGGCATGGATGTAAGATCACAAATCAATATTTATAATACTCCAAAACATTATTTTCATCAACATTCATGAAAATAATGAACAATTATTTCTATTTTGTTTGAGAAAATAATTGTTTTCCTTACAAACTAACTTGTCAGGGAAGGAACACAAGGGTAAATAGCAGACTCTCCTTTTGCCTCTTGCATAGAGAAAGAATTACATTTATTTTAATTTAATTTGTCACTTCAATAAAGGTGGCATTGTATTCTCTGGAAATAATATTAGATTATTTGAATTAAAGGCTAATTTATACATACTGAACCTCATTATGATCCAAGCACTACAGATTTGCTCCTCATAAATGCAGGCTTGTTTTCCAGCCTGTGTATATTAGCTCTCCAACAGCGGCATAACTTTTGCTTTTATTTTCACTGTCAACTAAGTTGTCCAGCAGCCAAAACACACAGCCATACATCATATTTACATTTACATATTACACTAACAGTATACATCAGATTGTGGGGCTGCAGAATGCAAAACAGACTTAATCTATGTGAATATGACAAAACAATTCAACAACAGATACACTTTTTTGGCTACACAAACCCCTGAAACTGAAGGTGTCTGGTTGGGAAAAACTGTTTAACTGCCTCAAAGCTCATCGTAAAGTCAGAATATATATTATTTATTGTTATGCTATACTGAATATTAAATCTAAAACCAGTATATTAGCATGTGATATGACATTTTTGTCATTTATGAGGGTTATTGTGCTGCATATTATTTGTTCATACATGAATCAACTTTTTAGCTTTCTTTTGGTCTCTGCTTATCTCCACACCAGGCATCTGGTTCTGTGTCTGCAGTTTGTGAATTATTTGCCTTCCAAACAGCCAAGGTGTAATAACCCAGATGTGTAATTCAAGTAACACTGATTGTTGAAAAAGTTCTTTGTCATTTGGCGTTTAGATCATTATGCCACCTTTACTTTTTTAATGTATCTTTTCCTATTATTTTTTTCTCTTCTTTTGGTACTCGATCTATAACCCTCGAGGTAAAGTCACCATGGTTTACTGTCAAATACACAATGTTGACTTAGTGATACCTGAAGAAATGGGTATGTATTCAATTTCTGTCTTTGTTTTATTTAATTAATTCATTTATTTAATATTTACTATATTTTAATGTCTATCCATCAAGTAACAAAGGGTTAGGGTTACTGTTCATAAACAGTAACATATAAAATGTCTTTCCACTGTATTTAAACCAAAAATGATCCAGTAGTGTTTGCAGATATCTGTATCCTCTTGACATGAATCAATTCATGTCTTCAGCACACTAATTGTGTACACTTGGAGATGATGCTAAACCTCTGTTGT
The DNA here is from genome assembly GCA_028564865.1 of Zenarchopterus dispar. NCBI lineage: Eukaryota > Metazoa > Chordata > Actinopteri > Beloniformes > Zenarchopteridae > Zenarchopterus > Zenarchopterus dispar. Next base: position 4,991 of record JAOWBL010004955.1, on the reverse strand, counting down.
TACTGTAGAAACATTTTCCAGGATCTAGGATCTTTCTAGGCTTTGAAACTAGGCAGGTGGATTTACTTTTTTTTACTTTTTTTTTTCCTGAAGACATTTCACTTTCTATATAGAAGGCATCCTCAGTTTGAATAGAGTGGTTTGGAGTTTCAAGATTAAAAGCTATTGTAGTCATGCAAATCACTCATCCTCCCATCGCATCTGCTGTAGATGTTACAGACTTTTTTTCCACTGTTAGTTATTTTTGTTCACGTGAATAAAGGTGAACCAGTTTTTGTCTGTGAGAGGTCTGGCCTTTTGTCTTGATTTCTTGGCTAGCTTGGCAAAGGCTCAGTTTGGATATTTTCAGCTTTGAAGTGCTGGCCTGATGTGCTTTTTTCTTGTTATCTCATGTTTAACCTTCATCATAACAGTCACAATTTTTAACTTGACGTTATACTGCCATAATCGATGTTACATCTTATAAATGCAACATTCAAACCTCAGTCAGCTGTATGGAGACACCGTTGGTTATAATCATCCAGGCTCCAAAATAGAGGAACAGACGTAGTTCCATCTGTGACAAGAAAGCAGTGAATCTGAGCACTGCAATGCACCAGTAAAACACCCTCAATCTATATAGATGTAAAAAATGTCCTAGATCTTTATCTGACAGAACTGAAGCACACTGCCTGGACTATTTCTTGCAGACAGCTACCCAGAACTGAAGCCTTGACACTCTGGCAGGTGTTGCGGGGTCAGAGATGATCCTCATTCAACCAAGGTATTTATGTCCGTACTTAGACCACTGTTTGCTATTCCAGGTCCTCATATCCCACTGTCCTGTGCATTTTAGGCATTTCCCTGCTCCAGCACACGCAGCTCAAATTAGTGGATCATGTAAACACTTGTACATACTTTGGATCACCTCATCAGGTTGACATCATTCATTTGAGTTGGGTATGTTTGTCTCCCAAGAACCAAGATCAGGAAACACTGCCTTGAAAATAGCAAACTAACTAGGCCTGTAGTCTTCTTAACTCCCTGGGGGGTAGGGGGTTGAATTTTTTTTAGGCATTTGGGGTTAAATGTGTGTTATGTGTTCCAATGTAACCTGTGGGATCCTGACATGGTGTCAGTTTAAAACAAGTCTGGAATTAAAAGGAGTCCTGAAGAATAACTGTTTTTTAAGATTGCACAGTGGATTACGATGGGATAAACCCAGGTTTGTAGTAGAAAACAACAGATTAATGTATTCAGAAAGGGCATCTACTTCAAAAAAAAAAAAAAAAAAAGTTAAATTCTGGATTAAACCTAACAAAATGAGATTTAATTAACCTTATATCATGTAAGGTAGAAGTGCAGGGATTTGCATAGTTGTTGCCTTGTCTCTACAATAACATCACATGAGATAAGTTAACCCCCCTCTACGAGGAGCCTAATGATCAGAGCATATTTATAGTAGTATTTATGAAGCAATTGTGCACAAATCAAAACATGGTATGAGTGAAAAATATTTTCATCACAATATGACACAAATATGCACTAATTATAGTATAGGTATAAACATTATAGAGTTTTATTCACTTATCTTTTTATGTAGACTTGACTATTCCCACAGTTGTTACCAAATAACAAAAGGCCTGGACCAAGAAATATCTAAGGGTGGATATTAAACATACTTTAGGGTCAAACTGAATAGAGTGACTCTTGATGGAGCAGATGGATAGGCCCATGACTCAACCATTAGTGTTTCACTCCAAGTCCGGCTCTAGAAGGGGTAAAGAAGAGTTACAGGGAGTGTTTCTATTATTAAAGACAAGCTTTTTCAAGTTGAAGATGGGCTGTGTTAAAAACATCACTGGTGTTAAATTCAAAACTACGAAAGTGGATACACGTGTTATTCCACCACTTTTAAGATGGTTAATTATTTGACACTGAAGAAAAATTACTCCAACATTGTATGGTGTATGTATGACAAAAAGCTCATAACTGGGCACAGTTAGCTAACCGCTATTTGGATAACAATACTGGCTAAAATACTACTGAAGTAGTAGTAGGAAGTAAAATACCACTTCCATGTACATTTGTATATGGAATATTTAAACACATATCTAGTTAAAGTATATATTCTTGACCAAATATTTTTTGAAAACTTGGTAACAAATTAAGCAATACTTTCTGCAACAGCAATATAAAAACTGCAGAAACTGCTTCTATACTGACGTGCTTAATTCAACACTAGAAAGCATATAAAACCCAAAATATGCATTAACACTTAAATATATGTACTCTGAAAATGTTACTTTTAATCTAAAAAGTGTTAAAACTTTTGTCACTTTTATCACCCCTGCTTTAATCCCCTAAGACCTGGTGCAAATTTTGCTTCTTGTTGCTTTGGACCCCAATTAAGAAAATAAGTGTTATGATATAGACAAAACAAAAAATGTCCACATATGTGTATGTCAGGTCTTAAGAGGTTAAGCCTTTGAGACAAGCATTAAAGAAGCAGAGAACAAGTCATTTAATAATATAGCTCCTTTTGTAACAATGGCATTGTGCTTTTGAGCCTTGTGGTTATTCAGCAACACAAAAGCAACATGCAGAGATGAGCAGGAAGCAACCTGTCCTCAGGTCAAAGGTCTCCACCCTGAACAGTTACTTTCTTATGAGTTGGAAAAGGCTGAAAGAAAAGTGAAGGATAGAAAAGGAAGCAAGAGAACACCTGTGAAGGTTTATTTACCAAAATAACAGGCTTCCCACTGCTATCCTAACAAGCCCAGAAGGCCTGCCACTTGAGAAATGAGCGAGTATTTTTTTTAATCAGATAGAATCCCAAGATGAGAAGAAGAAATCCACCCAAATTGAGGTGAGAAAAGTGGAAAACCACCGCCTTGAGAATTTCTGTGAAATAACAGGATGGCAAGAAGCACTGAGAGGGTTGACTAATATTCATTCACCCCCTCCCCTCTCTTATTTTAACTGTGACATACTGCATATAAATTCTAAATTACAGTGGTATACCTCAGTGGCTGCTTTTACACATTCAGATAAAAACTGGAATTATTTACAGCGGTGCAAATGAAAAGTAAAAATATGACAAATCGGGTGGGATTTTATGTCCCACTGCTGGTCAAAATGAAAATGATCCTCACCTTCTGCAGTTTTTTAAAGCATTTATCAAATGCCATCACATTGCCTCTGCTAGGCGCTGTGCCAACATGAGATGAGGCCTGTGCTCATACATGTGCAAGCACATACATCACCGTCACAAAACAGTATGTTCTAGTCCATGTTTTATCTTAGTGCAATGAATTTATTTATGCAGAATGAAACACTCAATGTGCACAATTTGGATTTTGCTCTCATAGTCTTTCAAAGGAAAATAATCATCTTTAAATTACTGGCTTTACATCATCAAGTCAGTTCTACAGTTACTTTAGTTTTGCACTTTATTTTTGCACACTTCAGAGGATCTGCACTACAAACATTTTATCAGCCTTTTCCCTCCAGGAATAAATATTTATAAGGGTGCATTCTCCTTTCTTTACTTGTCGCCCTTGCCCACAATAGCAAGACCAGATATGTGCATATATGTGACTTAATTTGCAAGACTTTTTTTTTTTTTTAAGCAAACCCTAATACCTTGAGAGTTTTCTTTCAATGCATTAGACATGGAGTTATTTAAACTTATTGTCTTTGAGTTTCTCTCAGTATAAATGGCTATTATATTGTGTCAAGGCAAAAAAAAAAAGACTTAAAAAGGAAAAAAAAAAAAGGTTAAGTTACATTCAAATGGAACTATAAATGTTCACAAGTGATGTTGTTCATCTGCCAATATATTTCTGGTAAATGTAACTACAGCTTTTAAATAGAGTGTCAGTATTAGATGATAAATGAACTCTTTGGAATAAGTGAGCTGCTTATTCATGGAATTGCCTTTACCTGTATAAAATCTTCAAGGTAAAGACAGCATTTCTGAAAAAAAAAAAAACTGTTGTTTTCTCACACAACAAAGCTAAATTTGAGCATTACAACAAGATTAATTTAGTACCAGCGCTTTCTGTCTCACCAAGACTAGACAAGTTAATTGGAAAAATTATACCCTGCTCTAAAAAGTCTGAATTTCAGTTGCAAATGATAGACTCAGACTTTCTAGTTACCACCACTGATGCTTTTGAACATTCTGATGTCTGAGGCATGATGTTAGATGGCACCCCTTACAAAAGCAGTCAGGTCAACCATCAAAGAAAGAAGTCCATGTCTTTCCGTGTCAGTATTCATTCTCATCAAAAAATTCTTTTTCACATTATAAATAATAATTTGTTAATTAATAACTTAGCAATCTTTTAATACTTGTAATAAAAACACAAGCAATGTTCAATTTTATGGAATTTTAGCAGTTAGAACTAACAACAAAGCTTCCACAAATCACAAACTGTGTTTTACACATTCTTTAATGTCTTAAACAGGGAATCCTGGTCCTTGAGGGCCGCTGTCCTGCATGTTTTAGATGTTTCTCTGCTTCATCACACCCTTTTACAAATGACTGTCATTAACAGACTTTTGCAGACCTTGATGAGAACCTTGATGACCAACCATCACTTTAAATCAGGTGTTTTAAAGCAAGGGATCATCTGAAATGTGCAGAATTCTCACCTGTCATCCATTCTGAATAACACTTCGCATCCTTTCCACCACATCCTGAAGCTATAGTGGAGCTCCTTCTCCAACAGACTGTACTTGGGGCAGCAAAGCTGGGTCAGATAGTTGAAGTCTTTCCTGCCCTGTGAAATGACACTACAACTTCTCACTAAACTCAAACAGTCTGCCAGAGCTCTGAGTCTTGTAGTCTGGCCTTCTTACAATTTTGGCTAAACAGCTATTTTCACACTTGCTTTAAATATTCACAGGCATACATATTTATTTACATTCAATCTATCTATCTATCTATATATATATATATATATATATATATATATATATATATATATATATATATATATATATAT
>JAOWBL010004954.1:0-10640 GCA_028564865.1 Zenarchopterus dispar | reverse complement strand
TTTTTTATTTCAGTGGTAGTAATAGGAGTAGCAGATACTGGCACACAAGCCTAGAGCGCCCTCTGGCGGCTATCAGTGTGAAAGTAACGAAAATGTGAAATTCTATATTTTAATATATGTCGCACCTGAGTATAAGTCGCAGGACCAGCAAAACCATGAAAAAAGTGTCACTTATAGTCTGAAAAATATGGTATTTTGTTGCAAACATAAAACATAAATCTGAACACTCCTGACAAAACAAACAAACAAACAAAAAACACTTTTCACATCCTCGTTGGTTCACGCTGGAGGGAAAATAAAAACCAAGAAGCTTCTGCCAGAAACTGGCCTTCAACATCAGGAGACCACAGGGTAAAACAAGGAGCATTAAAGCTTCAGAGAACCAACTCCAAAAAGCTTTTTTTTTTCTTTTTTTTTTACCATTCGGTGAGGAAGAATTACATCAGACTCTTAGTCTCAGGATGTGCGTGGTCTTCAAACGCGGAGCTTCAAAGAGATGGAAGTGCCACCTGTTTGATGAGTTTAACTTTAATCATCAAAGTGGAATGGGCCAGAAACGTTGGGCCCAGGAACCTCTTTGCATTTAAATATGCTTTAAGTTGATAACTCAAAGGTACGTGGTTCATTTATGGAGCCAAATCACAAGACTGATTAAAGAAACAATGAGGAAGTGGCGTGGTGCCTTCGAGTGGCGGAGTGGCTCTGAACCCACTCGGACGTCAGCGAGTACACTCAAAACTTCATCTACAGCCTTTATTTGCTGTCAAACTCGTCATATTTCAACATTTCAAACCATTCTGTATTTTTCATGAGTGAGCAGAGTTGTGAGGGAACACAATATCAGACCCTGAAAACACAAATCTTAAAGCTACATTCATCATTTAAAACAAGAAAAGAAACCAACAAAGTATCCTCATAAATGTTGGGAGACGAACGGTAAAGCAACACTGGTCTTAGATGTTACACATGTTGTGTTTTGACCCCCAAACACACAACCAATAACTGTTCAATACAAAGCCGTGTATCACATGAAAGCGATTTAATCAAATCAAACTCCATCTCAAGGCTGAATATAGTTCAATAAAATGATTAATGAAAGATTTGACCTCTACAGGTCCCCGTCCTCTGGCTATTATCGCCCCCCTGATCAGATCAATCTATTTCTTTTTAAGATCAGTCAGAGTTATTTCCTTTCTTCTCGGCCTTGCTGGCTGCAGCCACGACTCACCTGCTGCGGCGTGCCTTGCCTGAAGTCAACCTCCTCCACCATCATCGCCTTCTCATCTTCCATGTTGACTTTTCTATTTCAGACCCGGAGCCCACATCTGTAAAGCTGGAAGCAGAATGAGCTCGGCCCTTTTTGGCTCCTGCTGGTTCAACCGTAAAGCTCCTACAAATTTATTCATCTCCATGACATCATATGTCTCCAAAATTCCCATACCCCCCTCCCAGTTATTTTTATTTTATTTTTTAAGCTTTAATGATCAATCTCGTCTTCAAGCTGACACACAAACTCAGAACGTGTTTTGTTGACCTTGGAGGTCAGAAGTCGGAGTGATGTCACGCAGGTGATGGCCAAACATCAGACCAGCTGCTGCTGCTACTGCTCATTATTAAAATTATTAATTCATGTCGACGCTGTACGCAGCCTCTTGAGGCATTTCAACAATATAGTTCAACTCATTCCAAAGTCAATAAAATAACAATAATAAAAGGAAACCAACGGATTCTTTTAAAACTTTTCTTGGATATAGTAATCCGTCCTGAGCAAGCAGCAGGCGACTGTGGGAAGAAAAAATTCCAGTTTAACAGGAAGAAACCACTGACGGAACCAGAACCAGAAAGGAATCTGCCTTGACCGGTTGGAGGTGGAGAGGACATGAAAGAGGAGAAAACAGCCAGAACAACGGATCAGGAACATCTGCTGGGAGGAAGGAACCGGGGCTACTAAAATCAATGATGTCAGAAGACAACAGAGCGAGGAGAGGTGCATCATGGGAGGTCCCCCAGCATTTCTGTTTCACCCCTACCTATAAGCCCCATCAAAAAAAAAAAAGGTTTTCAGCTTAGTCTTAAAGGTAGAGAGGGAACCCGATAACGGAAGGTTCTCCCTCCATTTTACTTTTAAAACTGGGAACCACAAGTAGACCTGCTGTCTGAGAGCGAAGTTCTCTGCTTGGAAAATATGGAAGTACAAGCTCTCTAAGGCATGATGTGGCGTTTTGGATGAGCTGGAGGTTTTTGAGAGAATTTTTAGGACAACCCAATAAATAAAAAATTACAGTCATCCAATCTTGAAGTAATAAATGCACGGATCAGTTTTCCTGTCAGTCAGAGACGAGCTGTTTCTAATTTTAGTAATATTAAGAAAGTGAAAACAGGCGGTTCTAGGAACCTGTTTAAAATGTCCAAGGACAGGTTCTGGTTCCTAACTGTAGTACTAGAGGTCAAGGTAATACCGTCTAGAGTAGCTAGACAACATGTTCCTGAAGCGTTCCGGTCCAAATACAACAACTTCAGTTTTATCTGAATTTAGCTGGAAAAAGTTCTGGGTCCTCCAGATGTTTATGTCTTTAAGACATGCTTGTAGTCTGTCCAGCTGATTGGACGGGTATCGCTGAGTAACATCAGCTTAGCAAAAATAAATGGCATGCTGTCTAATAATATTAACCAATGGAAGCAAATGTGAAAAGAATCGGTCCAAGAACTGAGCCCTGGGGAACTCCGTGAGGAAGACTCGCGGGACGTTCCATTTGAAACTTGGGACTAAGATCTCAGTCATTTCAATATGTAATATAGATATACCATATAACGAAAAAATAGATTTTCTGAATAATATTTAACATGTTGAACTTTAAAGGGTTAAACCTTTTATATCCAATCATGACAGCAGTTAATCTGACGGATGCAGAATCTTCTGGAAGGTTATTATTCTGTTTCTTTAGTCTGTTTTTAAAACAGCTGATCAATTTGTTAAATCTCATATTCAATTAAATTAGTCTGCAATGATGCTGAAAATATTTTCCTTTTTAAATATCAGACTTAGATTTTTGTAATATTTTACAAACCTTTCCATATTTATTTCATTTGGAAAGTGTTTTCAATTCAGGGATTTCTTTTTTTTTTATTTATTTTTTTTGTTGTAAAGACGGTGAGCTGGTGGTCCTTGATTTAAAATCAAAACTGGAGCTGTCAGACCGGACTGGAAGAACGAAGTCTCCTGAGGCAGGAAGGAGTTTCGGGTCTTGTAAATGAACAGTCAAATGTCGCGGAGCCACGGAGGTTGTCAGATTTAACAAACACTAAAAAAAATATTCATATTCAACAGGTGAGCAGACACCTGATTCACATAAATCATTAAAACAAAAAAAAAAAACGGTTTATCGCGTTAGCAGGTTAGCAAATAACTCCTCAGATGTCTGGTTCCTTTTCATGTAACAATAACAAGATGTCGTGTTGTCACATCAGCCCACTAATAGCACAGAGTAAACTGGGTTTCATGCTTCCCTTCGTCATGAACTCTTGGGATGTATTTATGAGCAGATGTACCCCCCCCACCCACCAGCATCAGCTGTGAGTCCACAGACGCCAGAACAGAACCAGAGCCGGGGTGAAGGGCTTCTTCTGGCTGTTTGGCTGTTTCCAGCATGGTTTCATCATGTCCTCTGACAAGCTCCGGAAAAGGTCCAAGTCAATTTGTAAATGAGCGCTGGAGAAGATTTGATCTGATTTGTAAATGTTTGGTGGCGGGCAGCGCCACCAGATGATGCGGTGGGTGTGCTTTGGCCCGGAGGGTCTGGAATGAGTGGATGTGGGTTCAGTTTACAAAGGTAGCACCATCGATGGAGTAAACGAGAAGTTTTATAAGCCAAAAAGAAAAACTAAGTCTGGTCCGGAACAGTCACATGTGTTAACACAATGCCAAGAGGGAACGACATAAACAATCATCTTAGAGTTTCTGCATAGTAATCTGGAATGGGTCATAACACCAAATCCAAACAAGTAAAGGAGAAGAAAAAAGACACAATTCACTCGTGGAAACCATTTTAGACAACGGTAAATTTTCCGAGAAGTGGATCTTCCAGTGTGAGCTTGAAAAAAATACCAAAAAAAGCCCATCTCAGACGCTACTGGGCACGTTAAATACTCAAGTCCACAACAGCACAATCAGAAGGGTTTCCAGGAGAAATCTTCTGAAAAGAACATGGAAGCAGAAGAGATGTTCACCAAACTTCATCTGAACAAAAACAAACAAAACAGCATTTCAGCAGAAACACACAGAACCACTGTGAAGCACGGCGGTGGAGGGGTCATGATCGGTTTAACTGGGTCCCACACCAGTCCAAAGCTCTCCAGCAGATCCACGTCAGAATAAAAGATAAATTAAAGGTCCACATGTGGACACAATTAAAATGTTGTGGTGAAAGCCCAAAAAAAATTAAAAATTAAAAGCAAAGTTGTAAAGAACAATCAACCAAAACTGTTCAAACCCGTACGAGACCCCGACAGTCAAACAGGAAACCACTGCTAAAGATAAATAATGAAAACTACTGTGATTGTTCATTTCCCTGAAGGGACTAATAAAGTTTTTGAATTTGAATATTTATGGGGTTGTTTATTGTTGTCCTTATGTTTTTGTTTGCTTTTGCTCGACAAATAAAACCACAGGCTGCTAACTTCTCCAGAAGAAGGTTAGAAGGTGAAGAAGCTGGTTAAACTGGGAGAACTACAAAAAAGATGGAGGCGGTGGAGAAGAAACAAAAGAAGAAGAAAACCATGCAGATGATGAAATACTGGGTGATTTAAGAAGTTGTGCCGGTTTCTGATTAGCGCCGCCTGAGTGGCGGGCTGGTCGCCAGCTGAGGAGATGATGAGCGGGAGGTTATCTGGGACTCAGCGTGGCGTTTGCCTCGCTGCAGACGTCCCGGTTGTTTCATGTTCGCCGGCACGCCGAGGGAGGCGTCTTCACAGACTGTTAGATAACATCTGCTCGGTTTCAACCGCCAACTTTTATCTGAAGCAGGAACAGTTTCAGTCGGATAAACAAGGTTACTTAACTGGTGCACGCGGGATCCGCAGCGAGGAGCAACTGGTTCGCCCAGCTGGAGAAGGTGATCCCATTTCCTCTTCCTGCTTTGCATTTGTCACACAGACTGTTTCTAACGTCTTTGTGGAGCAGGAAAGTTTGTGCTGGTCGTTACATCATCACGAACTGAAGATAGAAGAGGGTTACAGCTCTCATGATGAGAGGACTTTAAATCAAGAGTGGGTCCATGGTGGCCCTGCCCGTGTTTGAACTTATGGGATCAATCAATCAATCAAACTTTATTTATACAGCACTGTTCCTGCAATAAAATGTAGCACAAAGTGCTTTAACAGAACCATCTGCATCAGGAGGCGGAGCCAGAGTGTCTCGGGAGGCGGAGCCAGACTGCATCAGGAGGCGGCGTCAGACTCCATGGGAGTGGCCACAACCCACCCCCGAGGGAGGGAGGGGATGGAGTACCAAACACCACCTCTGCGAGATGGATGTACGGACCCCACCACAATCCAGGGATGAGTGGACCTCGGGCCATCGCCATAGCAACCACAGTCAACAGCGATCTACCTGGTTTTCAGGTGGGATCTGACTGGTTCGTTTTCTAATGTGGGGGGTGGTGGGCGTTACAACGACCGTATGGGACCCAACCCCAACCCACTTGTATCTTGTGTCGCTCCTGCGGCCACTCGGGCTTCCCATTTGGCCAGAGATCCGACCCAGTGATGTCCACGGCTGGGTCCCACCAGATCCCTGATCCCTGTTCCCTTAAACCAGCCCCTCTGCTCAATCTTTCTTCCTCCACCTCCTCCCGAATCTGCCTCCATCTCTCTGAGCTGAGTTGTGGAGAACAATCGGCCACCAGATGTTGCTGGGACTTTTGGACAACCCCAACCATCTCTTCCAGCAGGTGCTGACCTTCTTCTCCCAGGTCTCCACAGTGGATAAGAGGACCTAATGGAGAAGGTAAACGCTGGTAAATCCACACTTTAAACTTGCCTGGTAGCCCAGACGTCTCCACAGATCCAACTGTCCAGTTCATGGCAGGTTGACTGAACCGATGTGAAGCTCTGGAGACCGCTGCCCAAGTTCTTCTCTGGCTTCTCTGCAGTATTCATGTTCTTTGGATGTCAGATCAGAACCTACCCAAGAGATTTTCAAGTACTGAATTTATATTTTGTTTTAAACAAGCAAATCTTCCTCTCCAGGAGCACGTCCTTGTCGCCTCTCACCGTAGAGACCTCCAGAGGTCCAGCACCTGTCCAGGAAGTTCAGGTTCCTCTCCCTCCGTAGAGGGGACATTCCCTGTCTCCAGAGCCAGCTTCAGTGACCAAAGGTCCGGGTGTTGAGACCCATACCTTTAGCTGGTACCTGTCCCACATGTGGCCGTCCTGCAGGTGGTTAAGGGTCGGCCCACTCATGGACAAATCCACCCTCCAGGATTGGACCAGGATATCCACCCCCTACGACGTGTGTCCTTGGATCGTTTGATGATGCAAAATACTTCTTACTTAGGAGACATGTTCTTATGATATATAAACATATTTGTAAATGATTGTGATTTAAGATTGATGTAGTATTTGGGTTCTTCATGCTCCCATAAAACCCGAGCCCACGCTCAGTCGTGGTGTGGAGCACTGCTGACCTCTAGTGGCCGAATTGGTGTCATGGCAGAAGTAGCTCACCAACAGTCATCAGCAACACAATTTTATGTTATATTTCATCTAAAAGCTTATCTTAACACACACAAAAATGATTTATCTGTCATTTCTTTAAAATTATTAATTAAAACATCATAAAAAATACACTGAACAACACAAGAGGTGCAACAATTAAAACCTGTTTAAGGCAGAAAAACAGACTGAAGGTTCTTTCCATGAACAAACAGATCAATAACTGCTGATTACATGTTAATAAGTCTTACAGGCTGGTCTTGTGTAAATGTTTGTGTATTGGTTGTGTAACGTGCTTATTTTAATGGTAAAATGTTGACTTTACTACCAGCTGCTAATGAATAACTGAAGCCTGGAGGTCGGATGTCCCGGTCCGTCAGCCGCCGGGTCCAAACCGGGTTTTAAAGTTCTGTAACTGCGTGACAGAAGTGGACTAAACAAGTGTAAGATGTACCAAAGTCTTGAAGTCGTGGGCAAAAGTTAGAACGCCCTCCTTTAACTTTTAAAAATCATTTGTAGTGAGTTACAGGTGAACATTTTGGCGTTTTCAGTGTTTGTCTTGAGATGTCATCAAGAGGCAGCAGAACAGGTCCAGAACAGAACCGAGCCTCCTCCATGTTTCTCAGTAGATCCGGTCTTCTTCGTTTTTTGCTTCTGTGAACGTAGAGATGATCTGTCTCGTCCAGTTTTGTCTCATCTGTCCTGAGGACATTCTCCCAGAAGCCTTGTGGTCTCTCACTCTGGTTTTTCTGACGCTCTTCCAGCGGTGGAGTCCTCCTCCGTGATCCACTTTGGTTCCAACACTGCTGCACCTTGACCTTGCAGGTTACCTTTCATTCCTTCAGGTTGTCCACAGGACAACCTCTAACACCGGTTGTCCTCTGGTGTCCACGTCCAGGGAGGTTCTTCTGGATGAAAGCTCCAGCTGAAGTCACAGGAACGTCCAGCTGCTTGGAGATGATCTTCTCGTCTTCACCTTTGACATGCTGGTGTCAGATAGCTCTCTTTTGTTTTCTCTGGTCCATGTTCAGCGTGGTGAACATCATAATACCAACTACTCTGTCCAGCCCGTTTCAATTATTATCAATAATAATTATAGTAGTAGTGTTATTATTGTTGTTGTTTGTTGAACCATGGAAAAAGCAGTGTCTGATCACTTATTTTTATTACTTTTGTCAATTTCACGTTATATCTGTGATTTTTGTAGGTTTTCCCTTCTTTGATTTATCTAAAATTATTAATCTTTTACAGTTTGATCATCAGCTCCAGAAAAATCGACCCAGAATACTTCTGATCAGAAAACTGTCGATTTGTCTCCTCTCACTTAGTTCTAACGCTAGTTCTTGATCCCAGTGGACGAAATAAATGCACATTTTTAAGAAAAAAGAAGAAAAAAGACATTTAAAAGTCCCCCGGTTGGAATCTGCTCTGTTTGTAACGCCATGAGCAGATCCTCCAGTTGACCAATCACAAATCACAACAAAGCTGCCGTGAGGAGGAGCTCCATGCTAATTGGACGATCTTCTTGTGACGTAATCTTAAAGTCGGCGCTGATTGGTCGCTGGTCTCTCTTTAGTTTGTTGGCACACGCCTCCCACCGTTGTCTTAGTGGACGAGCAACCTGGAAAAGGTACGATTCTCCGACCAAAAAACAAATCTACTCTTATATTACGACAACACAGCTAAATTATTTTCACTAAAAATAATTAGTAATAATAATAATTATTATTTATTAAATAATGGTTTTGCATTTAGTGGCTGTCAATGCAAGTTTTGGTTGTTGTTTTCACTTATATCGGTCGTATTTGTATAAATGCCACATCTGGATCGCTTTTGTTTTCAAACCTCTAACTGAATGAAAACCGGTTTAAAAAGTGATTAAACGGCTGTCAGTGTGCTGATTTTACTTCATTTCTGACAGAAACTTTGAAAAAGACATAAAAACGCCGTCAGCCCTGTTTTGACACCTGTATTGCTATCAAACCCGACCTTTGCGTGGTTCTGATCGTGTTCCAGCCATGGACCTTGTCCTGGAGGTGGCCGACCACTACGTGCTGACGCCCCACGTGTACCCGGCGTCGTGGCCCGAGGACGGGGCCCTGCGGCAGGTGCTCAGCCTGCTGCTGGTGACCAACCTGGGGGCCGCGGTCCTCTACCTGGGCCTGGGGGCCAGCAGCTACTTCTTCATCTTCGACCACAGCCTCATGAAACACCCGCACTTCCTGCAGGTACCAGGCCTGCGCCTCGCTTCAGGGCTGGTTTTAAGGTCTGAGCTGACCTGGAGACAGTTGTCAGGCTGGTTACTCTGCTGCACCTTGATTTAGACGTCCACGCTACTACAGCGCACCAAAGAGGCTGTGCAGAAGAATAAATATTCAATTTTATTTTATTTATATAGCGCCAATTCACAACAAACGTCGCCTCGAGGCGCTTCACACTGTAGGGTAAAGATAAAACAGTGTTACAAGGAAAATCCCAACAATCCCCTATGAGCAAGCACTTGGCGACGGTGGGAAGGAAAAACTCCCTTTTAACAGGAAGAAACCTCCGACAGAACCAGGCTCAGGGAGGGGCAGCCATCCACCTGGACCGGTTGGGGGTGAGGGAACAGAGAAGACAGAAAGGGGAGAAATAAAGAATAAAAAACATTAGAACCAGTTAAAAACACCTTATGTGGAGAAGAGGTAGATCAGAAGATGGAGCTTAAAAACAGACAGCGTGGAAGTAATTTAAATGATTCCAGATGTTCAGTTGAACAGCTGAAAACAGAATCTGAGCTGAAACTGGTTTGATTTTAGTTTGAATTGTCTTTTCTTTTAACCTTTAGTACAGTTGTGTGCCAGAGGCCACCTTTGGTATACATCTGTGGGAATAAGAGACAACTCCTTATATGGGCATCAGGGGGCGTGTCACATCTCCACAAAACACCTTTTTTCATCTTTTTATGTGTATAAAGTTATGATTACTTTATACTGCGTGAAAAAAAACCCAAGTAGGACTCATTGTGGAAAACTCAGACAACAGACGGCTTTTCTGTGAGTTTTGCTCATAAAAACGAACTTTGAACGGTGACGTGTTTTACTGACGATAGATAGGAAGTGAAATAAAACTCTGAGTTGTCTTAGCTGGTAGATGAAAGTAGAAAACGATAATAATAATAGAACTTGATCAGATTATCCAGGTTGTGCTGAAAAAAAACATGACAAACTTTTATAACCTTTATACATTTTACAGGGTAAAAAAATCGTCTAAACGCTCAGAGTTGTAAAGAATGTTCCCTCTTCCTCTAATTTCTCTCTAATTTTACTCTAATTTTACTCTTTTACACAAGACTAACAGAGACTAGAAATACCTAAATTCAGCCTGAATCTGTTTTCAGTTTGTGATTTCAGAGAAAACTTGTTTCTAGATGTTTGTTAAACAAATAAACAACAACAAAAAAAAAAGCACCGCGGTAGAAAATCATCCCAAGTGTTTTAATGCCGTAGTTTTGATTTATTTTGTATTAAACCTTTAGGGACAAAGTCTGCTGGAATCAGATTCCTTGTTTTGTTTGTTTGTTTTTGTTTTTGTTTTTTTGCACAAACCTGGTGAACGACTTTGATTCTCAAATTGACTCAAATCTCAGTGAAAGATGTGACTTGGTCGACTCTTTGTCATTTACAACAGTTTAATAAGTTTCCATAAAGACTGGAGAAGTTGTCCTGGTTCCTCTCCTCGTTCCTCTCCTCGTTCCTCTCCTTGTTCTTCTCCTCGTTCTTCTCCTCGTTCCTCTCCTTGTTCCTCTCGTTCCTCTCGTTTCTCTCTTCGTTCCTCTCCTCGTTCCTCTCCTCGTTCCTCTCGTTCCTCTCGTTTCTCTCCTCGTCCCTCTCATCGTTCCTCTCCTCGTTCCTCTCGTTCCTCTCCTCATTCCTCTCCTCGTTCCTCTC
>JAOWBL010004950.1:0-10643 GCA_028564865.1 Zenarchopterus dispar | reverse complement strand
CGTGGGTGTGTTTGAGCGTGGGTGTGTTTGGGTGTGGGTGTGTTTGGGTGTGGGTGTGTTTGGGTGTGGGTGTGTTTGGGTGTGGGTGTGTGGGTCCTACCAGTTGTCTCTCCTCTTGCTCCAGCCACTCTTTGTCCATCAGCATCTCTCTTCTTTGTCTTTTTAATGTGTCTTCCACTCTTTCTTTCTCCCAAATATGCCTGCCATCTCCTTCTGGTGCCTACACACACACACACACACACACACACACACACACACACACACACACACAGAGTAACTATTTTTGAGCCAAGATCATTTATGTACATAATACACTTTTTTTGTTTTAGAAAAATCAAACTTTGGTTAACCATGAAGTTAGTGCCCGTGTGTGTGTGTGTGTGTGTGTGTGTGAGTGTGTGTGTGTGTGAGTCCGGACACCTGTATGTGCTTGGCCCGAGGAAGGGTGCTGCCTTGTGATCGGGATGGCTGAAAGGAGAGAGAAAGAGACAATCAGGACATAATGTGTATTATAGATGCTCTGCTTTGACTCATTATTGTTGCAAAATAGATTTACGATCTATTTAGACCCTACTGACTGCCAGGAATCACATTATAGCTAGCTAGATATTAAAAATATCTTATTAAAAAATAGTGATCCACTGAAGCAGAAATCTTTCTCATGTACTTCCATGCCATCTCCAGTTTGTGAAGCCTCATTAGAAAAGCTGCAGCTGTTCTCATTTCTGTTCTCGCCGGAGTTTTCATGATATGCAACATTAAAAATGCTCAATGATGGACATTTTTTAACTGTATGATGCTGCATGTGGTACCTTGGGCGGAGCATCTGATAGGGTGGGATCAAATATGAACGGGATGGAGAGAGACCTGTCTCGCCTTTCATCCCTCTCCTGCTCCACCTCCATCCTGTGGATCTCACTATCAAACACACAGAACTCAGTTAGAAGTTCAGGTATAGTAACACAATGCAAAGAGGGAAAGACATAAGCAATGTTCTTGAGGAGGCAGTTGTTGGCACACATCAAGCAGGATTACGAATAGGAGACTCGTGTTTGACAGTGCGAGCTATTCCTGACAAGCAGAGCTGAAAGTAGATTTCATTTCTTGACGGACCACCGTCAACTACCTCATCTTCACACGTTGCTAAAATTGAAAGTTTTAATATTGCCACACACTTGGGTGGATGGTTGTTGCTCTCTAGCATGCTCTCTAGACAGTTTGTTAGATGAGTGTAAGATAATTGTGTATAGTATTTCTATTTTTGGCATTGCTGTTATGGTGACTCTCACTAGTTTTCTGTTGCTAATGGTTTCAGTGTGCATCTACAGTTGGGAAAGTCCCAAATACAGCCCCACGGAGCTGGTATTAAGTCAGGTCAAATCCTGCTAGTGCTTACTTTAACTAGCTGTAATCAAAGGCACTAAGACACAGAAAAAACATTTTAGAGGTCATTTATAACAACTTAAAGCCACATAATAAAGAGTCGATGTCATAATGTCAGTAGACGTGTTTTGTGGCTGGTTTTTGAGGTGTGTTTTGAAGAAGCAGCTGCTTCCTTTCTTTACTGAAAGCGTATTTGGTCAAAGACTCTTTTACTGGAAGGTGGTTCAAGGTCATTCAGTCTACTTTCACCCACGTTTATAAGTAGAAAACATTCAAGACCTTTGCAGGAGTGGAAAATCGGCACAGAATGAGGTACAGATGAGGCCAAAGTGAAGTGGCTTGGCCTTAATGGCCAGTACTACATTTATGGAAAACCAGCATTTCCACAGGGAGACCACATAACCCACAGTCAAGCATGGCGGTGGAGAGGTGATGATTTTGCCGAGTCAGCGAGTCAACCAGGAAGTCCTCTGTACTCCAGAGTTTACTCTACCCGTGAATGTGAGGCCATCTGCCAGACAACTAAAGCTTCACTGAGTCTCCAAACAAGTGACGTGTAAAACGTGCGAGGCGTGCTTAGTGCGTTCAGGTGCACCTGAGGGAGCAGACCAGCTGGCTGAAGGTGGGCCGCCTGTATGGATCGTAGGCCCAGCAGTGGGTGAGCAGGGCGTACATGGCGGGGGGGCAGCGCTGTGGTTTGTTGAGACGAACTCCAGACTCCAGCTGGATGATCACTTCACCGTTCTCCAGCCAGTAAAATGGCTGCTTGGCCACTGAGAAGACCTCCCACACACACACACCTGGTCGAACACACAGATGGGCACTCGTGATTCTTTTTAATATTTTTGTTCATGTTCGGTCAGATTTGCATATTTACAGTAATCTTCTGTTTGGTCTGAGGTTAAAATAGACGTGTGTTCAAAGATAAGCTTCTCAAACTTCTCATCCATCTTCTTCCTTTTTCAGAGCATTTCGATACAAAAAAAGAGACACCCAACATTTGCATGTCTTGATATAAAGTGAAGGTTTTTTTTCTCTCTCACCAAACATCCAGACATCACTGGCCGTGGTGAAGCGTCTAAAGTTGATCGATTCTGGCGCCATCCATTTGATCGGTAATCGAGAAACTGAAGCTGCACAAAGAGGTGAGATACATCAACACGAATGAGGAAAAATAGAGGTGAACGTTGACTTTTATAAAAAAAAAAAAAAATCATGTGCTGGTTGGTTAATATTTACACCCAAAATGGATTCTCTGTGTGCGCTTACCTTTATAATACTCTTGTTCATCGACGTAGCGAGACAGGCCAAAGTCACCAAGTTTAACGCAGTCAGGAGAAGCCACCAGGATGTTTCTCACCGCTATGTCTCTGCAACACAGGCAAAGCAAAAAATATGCAAAAAGGGACAAACAAAAGTCGATCATCACACATATAAATGGCTCAAATATAGAACATCTTCATCAATATTTGCAGACGTTTGATGCTTTGGAAGTGAGGCTTTGTTACCTGTGCACCATGTTAAGTCCTTCCAGGTAAGCCAAGGCCTTGCAGATTTGTAGACAGTACAGGGTTAGTGACGGCGTGGTCAGGATGTGCTCCTGCTCTATGAGATAGTTCCCCAACTTAAAAAGAGAGAGAGAAAACACACATCTATGTTTAAATGGCACAGAGCAGAAGCAGAAACTAACCGTAATCCGTAATCTCAGTGTAAGTTTGCTTCACTGTCTGGGAATGGATGTGACACACGAAACCAACCTCTCCGTGCTCGTAGAGCTCCATGACGATCCAGACGGGATCACCCTGGATGACGCCGATGAGGCGCACGATGTGAGGATGGTCCAGGTTTTTCATCAAATCTGCAGCAGACAGAGAACAGCTTGTTAGCGTTTCATACTTCTGTCATAGTTTGCAGGCGTTTGGAGGTAAAGAACCCACCATGTGAGACCTGTCTAGCAACAAATTACACACATGCAGACAGCGAAGCCGCCGGAAAGACCAGTATAGACAAATGATTGTTTCTTGTTCTGTTACATCCCATATTTCAAGCATCCTTTGCGTAGCATGAACATGCTGACCTCCAGACTACCGCAGCGTCCGGTCTGAGCTGTCACAGTAACCACAAAACAAAACAGGAAGTCCATGGCGGTCAAGCTCTCACATGTAAAAACCTCAAAACATCGTTCTCAACCAAGAAGCTTCACTGCTCTGCAGCGGGACCAGTTTCTGTTTCATGTCGAAACAGTTCTCCACTTAACAAAGTTCTGCCAAAAGGGATTCTGTGAATTCTCAGTGGGAGATGCTTTCGCTGTCACATGATCCCTTAACAGCAACAAACAGTTGTTTAGTGATAAATAATCATCCCACACTCACCGGCTTCACTGAGAAACTTCTCCTTCACATCAGCGGCGCAGTCTTTGCATGTTTTGATGGCCACCTGGATCTTATTTCCCCTCTACAAACACACACGTGCATTCATCCATCAGAAAAGGGAATTTTATGTATTTTATTATCACCATCTGATGCTTTCATTATGGATCAACTCACTGGGCTTTTATAAACTCCCTCGTGGACCTCTCCAAAGAATCCTTCGCCCAGGATCCGACCCACGACGATGTCGTCTCTGGAGATCTTGTGTTTATCTAAACACACAGAGGTTCGGAAGAAAATATGAACCACTTTCTGTCCAAATGTAAATAAAACTGCAATAAGTTGCAATTAATGATCTGGTTTTGGTAAACGGAGGACGTTTGGCCCACTCACCTTCACAGTCTGCTTTCCCGTCTGGAATCTCAGCATAAATATCTGAACCTGGAAATTTGAAGAAAGAAATTGAAAATGGCAAATCAGGTGTTTTCAAAGCTAAAAACTCAACATCTGATCAGTTACACTTACTCAAACTCCTGGGAGGACCACTGGTGCTACTGGAAAAAGAAAAAGAAACAAATTTTGTCTTTCAACTGTTTAAAAATCAGCGGTACTTTTGATCAAACACAGACAGAACTGTGAGAAGAAAAAAAAAACAAACAAAAGGACGCTTTAAACGTTCAACAAGAGCTAGGAGGGAGTGAAATGATTCAGAAAACCAGCGCCGCCCACGCAGCCCAGTCAGAAGTTTGTCTTTACCATCTTCAGCATGACTTTCCTTCGTGACTCAATAACTCACCATTTTGGGATGTCAGGAAGTTTCGTTCTTGCGTCTCTTCCTGTAAGAACCAGATGTTTGATTCATGAAGTGTTTCAGGTTATACTCTGCCGGCTTAAAAGATGAACAGATAAAATAAAACATTGATATATTGTTGGACCTCCTTCAGCTCTGATGGGAGAGTCAGTTGATGTTTAAAGTTTTCTCCAGGAAATTACAAAGATCAAAATGCTACATAATGTCTCACTATTGTTCTTTTCTGTTTTAATGACTGAGTTGTTTAACCTGATGATACACGATCAGTTGTGTACAACCTCAATCTGATCGGAAATGAGATGTTCTTTGCTGCAGCGCTTTAGAGGTGGTCAGGATGTGAACTCGGTCAGATTGTGCTTTGGCTTTGATGGCTACACGGTATTTGGGTTCATAGTTCCAGTTGTGTGAGAAGCCCCACCTGAGATGAGATCTTGTCGTGTGAAAATGTCTGCGTAAGATGTGAGACTCAAGGATCCTGAATTTCGCCGCCGTACCTTTGCTGGGCCTGGAGATCAGCGAGCTCTCAGTGCATCCTTCCAGCCGACAGTAGCCGTCAATCAAGTCCGCCATGTTTTCTGCTACCGCCAGGGAGGAGGTGTTCACCGAGAGTGGCTGCAGGGTGGAAAACACGAGATCATCAGTCTGGAAATACACAACTTCACACTTTAATCTGAACTTGGAGTCCACAAAACAAGTGAAGGGGGTTTGTGGTAAAAACTTAATGATCCAATGTTTTTTGTTTTTTTTTAACCAATTCACTAAAGCTGTGAACGTGCTGATATTTAGCGAGGCGCTCAAAGACCGCAGTGGGACTTCTTGGTGGTCAATGTGTTGGTTTTCTCATCAAACTCAGCAAAACATGAATGAGCATGTCAGCTCAGTGCCACCTGTTCAGCTCCTTCTATGTGCACGTTGAGAAGGGCGCGGCCGTCGCTTTCTGCTTTACAGGAAATACCCCGAACCTGCGAAAACTTGGCCAAGCAGATGGGCTGCAAAAGAAGACAGCAGCTTTGAAACAAAGAGTAAACAACAATAAAAACACAGGAAGGCATGCTTGTACACCCGTTGACACAGATGTAGCAGAGATGAAAGGATGCAAGTAACAAAATGTGAGCACAACAGGAGGTTTAAGCTTACTAATGAGTTGTCGGTTTGTTGGCTGATCCCATCAGCCCCGATGACCAGGTCGATGGCAAGATTCCAGCTGTGCTGTGGACACAGAAAGCGTAACGGTGAGGTGTATGTGTGCTCCTTTCTAACTCTGAATAAACGCCCAACAGACGCGAGGATGCTCACCACCAGCTGGCAGGCGTATCTCTCTTGTGTGAAGCTGTAGCACTGAGCGAGGGTAGTGAAGAACTTGGCCATGCACTGGTCCTGCTGCAGAGTGGAGTAGCCCTGAAAGGTCTGCTGGATCATCCGCCGTAGCTGCTTGGGCTGAGAAACAAGCACGGCTTTGAAGCGGGGAATTAAAGGCAGAGAGCCTGTAAAGCAGCTGTTGTTGCTTTTCTCTACCTTCATGCTGTCTATGAGCTCCCTGGGGAAGAAGAGGTCCAGACCTACATCCTTCCTGACGGAGCAACGGTGGAGAATAAACATCAGTTCACCTTTTTCACGACTACTTTACAATATCAGTACTTTTAACTGATTATCTCCAAGTTAGAACACCTAATGGTTTTTTTTAAATAACTAGCTGAGACAAACAGTACGTATGTTTGACATCCCACAGAAAATTTAGAGTAAAGCGGGGATCCACTCATGAAAAAAATCACACTTGACTTACTCCAGCAGTTCAAAGTTGGACTTTTTCTCCAGCCCGTTAGGATTCATGTCTTTGTAGAATCTCCTGTGTGCACAACAATAGTTTTAGAGGACTCACACAGCTTCTTGCCTCTGTGAGCGAGTCCTTCCACGTTACCTAATTTCCAGACAGCCGAGCTGTAAAGCCATCCCATCGCTGACTTTGGAGGCATATTGTTGCATATAATCACTCCGTACCTGTTGGGAAGCAGACAGTACCCTCTGATTAAAGCCACGCCAGATACTTAGCCTTAACAAAACCCAACCTGATTTAATTTAACATCCAAAAAACCATTGTGTTACCGACCTGCAAGTAGAAATAGAGCAAAGTGGTTCTGTCATCTTTGAAAGACTCCATGAAGTCTGATGGGATGTATCTAATCCTCAGGTCATATCTGGATGAAGGAAAAAAAAACAACTCATGTATTTTTAGAATATTTTTGAAGCCAAAAGACAAAACACAGAAAGCAGGTAATGACCTCCACTCGGCCTCGAGGTGCTGCTGCTCGTAGCGCTGAGTGAGTTCAGACACAGTCATGTCAAGGTGCAGCCAGTGCATCTCTGAAGACTTGAGGTGTTTGAGGAGGAGCCCAAAGCAGAGGTTGTGTTTTATGTTTGGACCCACGCAGCCACTGGACAGCACCATGTTGATGACAGTCTGAGACAGAAATAATGGACGTGACAGCACAGTTATGACTTGACTATGACAGAAATGTTCCTGAGAGGTTAATCTTTTACAAATGCTCTGTTTTTAGTTTAAAGCACCTGGCAAACAGGGTACCTGAGAAAGGCATTATTAGGGTGTAATTTTAATAATGCACAGCTGAGTGTGCTGACAGCATGACGGGAATAAAGTACAAACCAGAAGAAGACACACAAGAGCCAACACTGCAAAGAGATGAGAAAAGTGGTGCATCGTCACGCTGTTTGGTTTTCTTTTAAGCCTCTGTTCTGTGTTTCTCTAACTTCCTCCTGGATTTCCTCTATCCACCTCCACACAGAGGTATAAAGATGCACAAGTCACCCAAAATGACTTTGCACTCCCATCCTTGCACTGCAAAAACAGCCCTGTAGAAATAAGCCTAAAAACATACAAACAGCGATGGAGCGAGCTAGCGGAGCTACAGTGGACATCTCAGGCATCTACCAGACTCAAGAAAGTAAAGACAAAAGATGTAACAGAGCAAGAGACTGAAGAAGAATAAACCTCAGACATGGATGATGGAAAAAGGCAACTTAACCTTCACACCCACAGGGGGTGCTTCTGAGAAAAAAAAAACTGCAAAATTATTTATATGATTTTAAAGTATATGGTTGTCTGAGTGGGATAAACACAGCTGTCCTACCATCAAACAAACACTCTTCAATAAAATGTCCAGCTCATCCAGTCTTGGAGCCTGGACATCAACCTTGAATTCGTTCTCAGTAGTGCTGAAGTCTGGGGTCTGAGAGGACCCCTCCAGGAGCTTGAATTTGGTGCCAGAAGCAGCAAACTCTGGCTTCGCTGTGGAAAAGGGGCAGATATTCTTGTTTTCTTCTGGAAACCTTACATTTTTATTAAATCCAGGTTTATCTCCTTGCACTTTGCAATAATGTGCAGCCGTTCTAGATACAGTGAGATGGTTGGAGACGGCAGTGCAGACTTCTCCCTTCAGACGTCTGAGTCCCAGACAGATTTCTTTACTT
Organism: Zenarchopterus dispar; assembly: GCA_028564865.1. Taxonomy (NCBI): domain Eukaryota; kingdom Metazoa; phylum Chordata; class Actinopteri; order Beloniformes; family Zenarchopteridae; genus Zenarchopterus; species Zenarchopterus dispar. The sequence continues at coordinate 2,594 of JAOWBL010004950.1, read as the reverse complement.
TTTGACCTGTTGATGTGACTTAAGAGTCTAAACAGTCTCAGTATTCCAGCAGTAGAGTCCGAGGTCTTGAAAACAGCCGCCGTTTATCGGGCTTGTTCTTCTTGAATCTGTTCCCGAGCTTCTTGGTTCCTCTTCAAACCAAGCCTTCTGCTGTAGCAGCACCATTTACAACTTCTGCCTCCCTGTTTCCTGTATTCAGTCTTCACCAGCACATCCTTTTGACGTTGTTACGCTATATAGAGCAGCACTATAGTACACAAAGTAAACAATTGCAGAGGGTTTCATAGTATGGAAAAGTAAACTACACTGACATGGTGTAAGTCAGTGTAGTTTACTTCAGCACGGTCTTGCTGAATTAATCAAGACTTTTTCTGAAAAATGCATTAAAACCTGTAGATATGACTCGGCTTTTGCTGGACTATAAAACTGACAGGATGATATCTGTCCTCTTCAGCCTGAAGGATGTTTTCACCGTGACAACCAAAAATGATTTAAATTTGAACTCAGCAGACCACAGTAAAGGTGTTCCACTTTACTTCTGTCCATCTTAGGAGTTTAGATGCTTTATATTAATCTTATTTAGTTTAATACCTTATGGTCAATCTAAAAGGCTCAGCCTCTCTGGGACACTTTTATTCATGACTAATCGTGTTACTGACTTGTTTTCAGTTTCCAGATATCAGATGTTCCTCTGTTTTTGAACATTACACAACCTACCCTGCCTTTTGTTGCTCTTATCCTATATTTTTATTTTAAATGAGTTATTGAATGTAAGTTGAAAGCGACTACATGTGTTCAGAAAATCATTTTGAATGTAGAGGTGAACATTCAAGTACAGAAGAGTGCAGTGTAGGCAGAGCAGAGTAAAGTGGAGTACTTTAAACTATAGTAAAAGTACAGATAAGTGCATGTTGGTGTGTTTTAGGAGAGTAGAAGTTTATGTAGTACTCAGCTGCTCACTGGGAGGTAAAGTACACATTAGAGTACAGTAGAATATACTGTACCTTGACCGTCCACCCCTCCTCACAGCGGACCAGTTTGAAGTTCTTGCCCAGGTTGGAGCTGTTGCTAAGGAAACACACTTTGATGATCTTCACCGGTAAAATGCTTTCCTTGCCCACGAGTGCCATGGGAGACATTTTCGGGGAATCCAACGGGCTGGTGGGAGACATGCTCCTCCAGGACAGGGTCATGTTGTCATCCGACATCACGGACGCCCAAACACACACGACTCGTACACTACTGCACGGAGATGTACGTGACCATCACCATTTCACTCTGCGGCTTCTCCCTCCCTGAACGGGGTGCATTAACGCTGAAGACGCTGCAAAAGGAGCATGTTGTGAAGTTAAAAGAACATTTACACGCCAGCAAATTCGCTTTGTGACCTGTTCCTGTTGTACTCACCAATCTTGCAGAAGCTACACGACTCCGAAATACTCCGCCTGCCTTTAAAAGTGAACTTCCAACAGCTGGGTTCATCTACATTTCTCCATAAAATGCAGATTTATCTTGTTTTCTCAAGGCAAAATAGCAGATTTATGCGAAGGCATTTAGCTTTGGTAGAATACCATCAGTCACTGAAAGAGGAAACGGGACTGACGCGTGAATAAGGAAGTTGAAGAGCAGCAGCAGAGCAACTGACATGACTGACGAAACCTGTGTGTGTCCGTGGTGGCACAGAGTGACACCATAAGTGCCGCCATGAGAAGAAGCATGTCCCACGCTGCATTCACTTCCTCATTATTAACATCACTGTACAAGTCTACGCCTTTTGTCAAAAGGTTTCATAAGATGGGAAATAAAAAACAAATGTGAAATTCCAATTATAGCTCAGTGGTTCACCCTGTGCAAGTTTTGTATCTTGTTTTATTACATAGAGCCTTGTCCCCTTTATTTGATTTTCATAAAAGTAGCTTTTCCTAAGGTGCGTTGTGTTTCACTTTATTTCTAAATAACCTCAGCGCTGTCTTCAAGTCAACACAATTGTGTAAAGCAGTAACATGAAAGTACCCAAGCCTGTTTGGACCTGTGTGAGCAAGAGGATGTGGATGGAGAGCACTTTAGTCCTCAAGTTTCAGATTCCACCTCTGAGGTTCTTGTTTTCTATATTTGCTGGCTCTAAAGTGAAGTTAGATAGCTTTCTGAATGAGTGTGTGTGGGTTTGGGCACGAATGTAGACAGACATGCATTGTTGTGCACTGTCTTTAAAACCTCCACAAAGCAGCTCATAATGCTCTCTGTACTGGATCAGCTTATTTTAGCTCAAATGCTGCATTAGTAAAACAAGGATGCATGCATTTGTTTATTCAGTAATATATATATTATATATATATATATGTATTTATTATGTTTGTGTTTATAAATGTGGTAGTGCCAGGTGCAGAGGCCAGTAAAATTGACCTCACCTGATTGCATTGAATTTTTTCCTTTCACCTCTTGTTTTGAGCAGGTGACAGTTGAGAGGAAGTAACCTTTTAGCAGAGAGAAACCTCCAGCTTAACCAGGCTCAGGAAGGATAGCCATCGGCCCCGGTGGTTCGCTCAAGGGACACCCACAAACACAAATGTATTAGCCCACTTGCTCAGAGAGAG
>JAOWBL010004949.1:0-10643 GCA_028564865.1 Zenarchopterus dispar | reverse complement strand
CTCTCTCTCTCTCTCTCTCTCTCTCTCTCTCTCTCTCTCTCTCTCTCTCTCTCTCTCTCTCTCTCACACACACACACCATTTTCTGTTTTTCTTCTTTTCTTTTGCGTCAATTTGTCTTCTGCTATCACGTCTGTCTCCTACTGTAATACATCTCATCACGAAGACACATCACACAAACACTACAGTGATCCCTACACTACACACACTGCACCCATCACTGTCTTTGTTGTTTTGTCAGTCTTGTACTTTTGTATTTCACATTTGTGGTTTGGTCCTCCAAAGCAGAATTAGGAAGTAAAAAAAAATGTAAAGCTGGAATTCAGAATCATTTAAATAAATAAATAAATAAAGGCTATGCTTTACTGACTATTTGTCATTAAAACTTCTATCTGGAGAGCTGTTTAAAATTGAATACAAACTGATGTGTTTGTTCAGGATATGGGAGTGGCTGTGGACGCAGTCCTCGTTTTCTACAGTTTGACTAGCGCCATCATTTTGATTGTGATGTCAACGCTAGCCGGAGCTGCCCTGCGTTCCACAAAAAGCCAGGTAAAAAAAGTTCATCATGGCTGTGCATGTCCATGGAAAAGCTATTTCACGCAATATGTTGTCAACTTAAAGTTGCAACATCAGAAGCAGTTACCCGTTCTTTGCTCTCTCTTTAGGCCACTGTAGTGATGACTAAAGCGTCGACTGCGACACCGGCTGAATAACAAACCACCACAAGAGGAAACAAGAAGCAGTCATATCTCTCTTTGAAGGGACCCACACATACTTGATTTCCTAATATTAACCACTTCTCTCTAACAATTCAGAGGCCGAGTCTTGTGGTGATTCTCTGGAATTTTACTTCTTTCAAATTGTTCACACAAAATGTTACCTCTGTTAGTGTTTGAATGATCATAATATACATTGTGTTTGCGCTATAAGTGTACAAATCAAATGTATGAAATCCAGGGTCAAACCTGGTCCAGCGGGAATCATAATTATATACTGTATGGCTGTTATTATAAGACCTCTCTGAATCACTGCTTACATATCTATTTTCAGCAGTTAAGATGATGTGTTCAAAAATATGGTAATTCAGAGTGGTGTTAACAACTTAGAGAACCGCAGCACGAAGAAAGTTGGCTTTTTTTTCTTTTAACATGGGGGTTCCCATATCAGTGTGGAAGTGAAGTAGATTTATGACACTGTCTAAGCTTTTCTCTTGTTTTGTCTTCTGCTTGGTCACTCTCTTATTTTTTCTTCCACCACTACATTCTTGATTCCCCTGGCACTTCTGCAATGGTGTGTCCTGTGTCTGTGTGAGTTGGTTTCTTTGTTGTGACAAGAATGGGCATCCCAAGTTACTTTTGCTGATTTTTGCCAATAGTACAGCGGGGAGACCATGAGAGCTAGACAATGTATTAGATAGAAGAAATAATTAGCTATTCCTCCAAGTAAAACTGAAGCTAATAATTTTACCATTTAAAAAAAAACTCCTTTGTGATGCTTGAATGTACACAATCAACACTGTCTGCTCATTTGTGTGTAAGCGCCCTCATATCAGATTTTATTCATGCCATATAAATGACATCCTTTGTACCAAATGGAGTTATATTAATTTTAAGATATTTTAGGTATTTGTGATGCTTTTTTTTAAAAAAAATTCAGTCAGAGAGGTGGCTTTAAAAGATGAAAATATAATGCCAACAACTACAACAACCACCAGTAAACTGTGATGTGATCCTTTCAGCGAGTACAACCCAGAACATTCACAGCTACACTTCACACTTTTTCAACCTCTGGTTATGTTTCAAATGAAACCATGTTACACAATGTACAAGCTTCACTTACGGGGGGTAAAAAAAGAACTATTGCTCAGAAATATCGCAGTAAAAAGAAAGTGTTGAGTAATAAGTAATGCAGTGACAACTGAAAACAGGTACTACAATACTGATGTAATGGAGTCACAGCATGTGAATATGACAATTGTCTACCAATACAAGGTTAAACAGTGTTTGGTTATAATGAAGGCAGATATGCATATGAAAAGGGGTTACAAAGAAGAAACTGACATAAACTTTCTCAGTAAGGTTCTGGGCTGGTCATGTGTAACTTGAAACTCAACAAGATTGTAGAAAAAATTATGTATTATGAATATAATCTATTAAAAAGTAGCCTTTGATTTTTTTTTTTTTTTTAAAATATCCTGATAACAGCAGTGCGTTGGCTCTGTAGACCTCAAATGTCTCCCATCGGCACTGAGGTGTTTAATTGTGACATCACTTTAGACCAACTCTGCAGTGGTTTGCAGAGTTCCTTCCTTCAAACTTTACAAGTGCCCCAAGTGAAAATGTCCCCCACAAAGTGTGGTAGAGCCTCCAGATCTCCATCCACTCTGTGGTTCATGCACATCTCTTTTATTATCATTGTTACCACTTCAGTAAGCAGTCGTCACCCCATAAGCTGATATTGTGGGTTTTTAAAGTGTACACATTTAACATACAGGCAAACAGCACTATTAATTTTGAAGCCATGACTCTGGCTGTTTGTTGGTTGTACATTTTTTTTCTTTGCTCGTTTATTTTGGTCTCAATAAACACAGATAGAAATATGAGGCTGTGTAGCTGCTCTTCATCTCCTATTAGTGTATTAGCTTGTGGCTATCTGAATCTCTCAGGTTTTTGGTGCATGGCAAGAGCCGTATTCCCAAACATTTTTGAATATTTACTCAAAATAGCTGCCTTTTTTTTGTTTACAGTAAAAACAATTTAAAAAACTCTAAAGCATTCATCTAACCGACTGCCAAGGGAAATTTGACTGTGCTCCAGAAGAAACTGCAAACTCTGTCAATCCTGAACTGTTTCACTAAAAATTGAAAGTTTACCCAAAGACATAAGCTGGCAACCTGAAAAACAAGCTGAAAGATCATTAAAAGCTCCAGGTATCTGAAGGGAGCTTGTATATCAATTGTCTGAGTTTAACACTACAGTGGGTTGTCTCTATATAAAAACAAGTCTTCATGTTCTGGTGCTAATGCAGTACTTCAGTTACAAACAAGTTTCAGTTTTGTGGCCCTTCTTTGTTGTCTTTCATCAGAGAGTCAGGGGGCTTTTGAAAGTCATTACCAAGGGCACAGCGCTGGTGAACACGCATGTGCTCTGTGACACGGTACTGGCGTGAAAAGGTCATAGGGCAACAAGGGCATGGGAAGGGGCGTACGCCAAGGTGGCTGCGCACATGTCTGTTCAGAGAACCTCGCTGGCTAAAGGAACGATCACATAAAGAGCACTGGAAAGGCTGGTGACATGATATGTGAGCTGACCTATCTGTTGGCATGCAGACTGAAAGGGTGGAAGCTATACAAACAGACAAGGTGGATGCTTGTACAGAGTCTGGCACAGTTGCAACTGCAGATGAGCACTCGGGCCAGGTGATGATCTTCTCATCTACATTAGAGCTGGAAACTTCCATGGCCCCAACGTTTAATTTAACCTGAACAACTGGTGTGCTATGGTCTTTACCTACAGGCTGTCTTTCTTCAGCATTTGTCTGTGCATTAGTTTCATCAAAACTTTCAGTCCCAACGCTTGTCTGTTTTATCATTTCTGTCCTTGTTGCAGCTGGTTCTTCACTCCTTTGTTCTCTGATACGATTCCCGACTGAAGTATCTGCGCTGACCCTGTTCCCAAACTCGTTCTCCTCTGTGTCAGATCTGTGTTTGCAGTGCACAGGCACCTCAGCAGGTTCGGCGTTTGTGTCCAGCAGGAGAACCTGGTCGGTAGCCTCTGCTGCAAAGTGCTGCTTCAAGGCCCTCAGACCTGAAATTGCAAAGGTACCAGCCTCGTCACTTGACTCATGTGAATGATGAGAGTGGCAGGACTGAGGATATTTGTAATCAGAGCCTTGGTCTGGCAAGTGCCTGTCCTCTTGCATGCAGGGATAATGAAGATGTCCTTGGTATAACTGCCCAACAGGACTAGATGCAGTGTCAAACATCTTGTTGTCTACAGATATTGTCGGGGTTTGGCACTGTTCTTCCATCTTTTCAGGCTCTAAACTTTTGCAACATTCAAAGGCAGAGAAACTGCCAGTGACCTTATCCAAACCTGATTCTGATGTGGTGCAAAGTGGCAGACACAAATCCATAGTGTTTCCTTTGTGTTTCGTAGCCTTATGTCTGCTGTTAGGATCACATTTGTAGACGCCATCTTTCCTGCTTTTCTCACCTCTATACATGTTTGAGTACCAATTACCCTCAGGTCCATACAGGTTGCAGTGCCTGCCCTGTTTATCCATTTCAGTCAAACATCTGCTGAAGTAACTGTGTTCCTCTTTCGCTTCCATGTCAAGACATAAATCTTCACAGGAAGAGTTGCTTCCTGTGTCTGAGTCCATTACAAGAAGTGGAACTCCAGCTCTCTGATCTTGTGACTGCTCCTTTTTTGCAGTTGCCAAGGAGACATTGAGGCACTCAAAACAGTCCAAGCGCTGCTGTTTTGAGGGGAAATCATCAGTACCATCCTCATTCTTGTGTTTTAACCCTTTTCCCCAGTTCATGTATTGTGGAAATAAATTCTCCCCGTGATGTTTTGTGTTATTCTGTGATAAATCACAAAGAGCAGACTGATCATCATGGAGTATGTTAGGGGATAAACTCTTTTCCTTTTGTTTGTCATTGTTAATTACAAATTGATCTGTGGTGCTGCTGTTGCAATCTTGCTCAAACTCTGAATGATCTTGTCCTCTTTGTTGATCCTTGTGTTTAGTGGCAATATCTTTAACAGTTTTGTCATTGTCATTGCTGGCCGAGCTTGAGACAGATGCTCTGCTGGAGCTGAGAAAAGCAGGCAGTTCAGGCTCTTCGGCCAGTGGAAGGGCTCTACTGCTGTGACAGATTACGGGCACTGCCCCACAGCATGGTCGTGGTAATGAATAGGAGGAGTTTGTCCTGTCATCACATATCCTTAGTGATCCTTCTGAAAGAGTGTCTCTCTGGAAGAGCTCTGGTTTTACACAGCCAGCTGAAGAAAAATGATCCTCATTAATGTGTTTGTTCCCTTCAGATATGTCATGCATCTCAGTACTGATAGGTTTATTTAAAATTAAACCCTCTTGAGTCAGATGTGTTCCTTGTTTGTAGTCCATAGCACTCAGACCATCAGTGTCTTTAAGTATACAGCAAGTGTTGACATCACTTGGCTCTGTTATGCTACAGCGATGTGGATCATTTTTACTTATACTTATTTTTTCATCTTTCACACTAGAATCTGTGCTGGCTGAATGCATCTGAGATCCATGAAATTTCCCCACACTAAAAGGATACTGCCTACTTGTCTCTTCTTCTCTTCCAAAAGTATTGGTAATATGTGATGAAAGAAGATTACTGAAGGGCTTCAAATGTATCCCAAAAGGACCAATGCTGTCTTTATATGCCTGAATTTCAGTGCTACTGAAAGCACTTGAATCATCTGCACTGTCCAGCTCAGTCTGTTGCCATGCTGCCTTCAGAGCCTCCTGCAGTTCTTTCATCTGTAGGTGGCAAGCGGCAGTGAGCAGATTGTCGTACTCCTCCTGGTTCTGAATCCATGACAAAGTCCCAGAGTAAATGTAGTCCAAAAGTGGTGCAAGAACAGAGTCAGTGAGACACGGATCCTGCAGTTCCACCAGAGCACCAGTAGAGGACAGACTAGATGCCAAAATTGGACTAGAGGCAGCCAGTAGACACCTGGAAGCAAATGCAAACTTGGGTTGTCACAAGGAATATAATCAAAATATAATGTAGTCATACATTCATCCACCTATACCGCAGCACATGTTACTATTTTTTGGCTAAGAACAGCAAATTATTCACATTGACTCACCAAAATCATGTTGGACATTGCATGTCACTCAATAAAAGTCCCTTAGTACAAATTGAGCATTGTTTTAACACCACATCCTACCTGAGTCCACATGAGTGTTGAACATGTCCATCACTACATAATTACTGTGCATGCATGTACTGATGGGCACTTAAAGCAGGATAACCAATTTCACAAAATTCAGATCATCTCAAATTGGTTTCTTGAAGATTGCAGTGTTGGCACTGTAGTCAAAAGAGCCTCACACTCATGAGATCTAAATCCAGTAGAATGCCTTTGGGATATGGTAGAAGGGGAGATTTGCATCATGAATGTGCAGCCAATAAATTCACAGCAACTATGTGCTGCCATCATGTCATTATGGACCAAGACCTCAGAGGAATGTTTCAGCAATGTAGTAAATCTATGCCACAAAAAATGAAGATATACTGGATCCAATCTGATAATGGTAAAGTATACCTGATGAAGAGGTCGGTGAGGTGCATATCCATTAACATTTTTAAATATTTTGCCAATATGGTCAGTTTGTGGTCTTTTTCTTCAAACAGATGAAACCTGTTTCTGATCCTCACCTGTGTGCAGGGAACAGCTGACCTGAGCTTCCTTTCTGTCTGAGCACACAGTCACAGAACTGAGCCTGTTGTCGTTGAAGGTTCAGATGTTTCAACAGTGATGCTGCATGGTGGCCAACTTCCAGTGCACCGGGAGCCACCACCTGAAAAATAAAATTAAATAGAAACCTACATTTGAAAAAGCTTCAGTACGCAATTTTTCATATCCCATCCTTTAAAAGTGCAAGGATGAGCTCATAATTCCTTCAGGGTAAAAAAGGTAATCAAAGCTAAAGTTAATATAGTGACTTCAACTTTCTAAATGAATTAAACTGTCAGCTTTTCCAAATATTGAAATGCTTTAGATACCATATTCAGCCCAAACAAGTAGTGGAGTAAGTTAAATATAAAGATAATCCAAGAGACTGCTGCCTACTTCTGCCCAGACTCATTTAAGATAAAAGCTTTTCTGTAGTCTGATAAGGCAAAATTGGATCTTTCTTATGTAAACTAAGCCTACCCTGGATAGGATTGAAGCAAGTATAGGAAATGAATAACTGAACTGTGAAATCCAGATGTTGATTTTTTTTTTCACAAGGGGCCTTGTTTATACCACCAAAGAAATGAAAGTTGTAAGAAGAAAAAAATAAATTAGATGTAAAACTAGTCTGCCTGCAGTCAAGATCTGCTGGCACGTTAAAATATTGAGAATGATTTTTCTTTCTAAAATATACATCAAACACACACATACAAATTAAAGGAGGATCTGGATTGCTGAGCATCTGCAACTACATATGAAGCAAAAATACAGAAAATATTTGTCTTTAAAAATGACAGAAATTATCTCTGAGTTCCCAAACACCAACACAATACCAAAAGAAGAGATGATAAAACACAGCAGTAAATATAGTCTGGTCTCACCATTTTTTTTAAAACATTCAAACTCAAAGTAAACATTAATAAATAATAATAATCTCAATTTTTACATTTGATATTTTATCTTTGTACTTGCTTTCCATTCAGTAAGAGGTTTATATGGTTTACAGATCACTGATTTTTACATTTTTTTATCTACACTTTACTCAGTACCCTAGCTCTCTGGAAGCTGATAATATTTATTTACTTCTGCCAAATCAACCAGCAAAGTCCAAGAACAATTCTTTCTTAAACACTAAATATTTTCAAGCCATGTGGAGACATTCATTTAAAGTCCTCTAAAACTGCTTTGTATTTAGAGTCATGCTTTCAGGATGTATAACTGACAAGTATAGACAATAAGTTGAGATTTATTTCAAACAGAAATAAAACTATTACTCCTATGATGAACTGTAACTTTTTTAACTTTTACACATAAGCAAAGAACAACAGCGTTTCAGGCTGTCTGAACATGTGCATCAAGACAAAATGAATAAAGTCTTACCTCCATATTGTACGAGGTGAAGAACAGCAAAATCCCAGTATCTTTCTGCGAGTTAAACAAAGAAAATAACCTCCGTAGAGGATATATAGTCCCAGTTTACTATCTCTGTGCACCGTCTCATTCGGAAAACAATCACACGCTTTTCATATTGGGAGCGAGGCATGACGTAGTAGGTCAGGTGCTTATAAGGAGCGTTGGCCCCTGACGTCAGACTCTCCATGGCCTGTTATGGAGGAGGATGACACCATCCCACAGAGAACCAACGAGAGGCCACAGAACTGCAGCAAGTAGAGCTGCTACCCTATTCACACTGCAAGAAGACTGCATTCGGCTGCTGATTTTTCTGAGTGACTCTAATATCCAGTGGCTCGGGCTTGTCATTACTTCTTGGAACATAATATTTCAAAATGTCACACAGGGATTTAACTCAAAGAGCGGTCAAAGGTCAATTACATTTCAGTCTGTGATCTACAGTGTTGTCACCAAAACATTTCTTAGCATAATCTGTCAGTTCTGAGCATCCGCTATAGTCTTCTGCAGCATTATTAAAGCAAAGCCTTTGTTGCTAACACTGGAGCACAGGGGAGTGATGCTACATGTAAATATTTCTATCTGTTTTACTTCCACAGAGGGAAGCTTCTCCGGTGTCACGAGCTGACGTTTTGTTGACAACTCCATACTAAGCCATTTCTCCACCCTGCTAACCACGTGCTTGTCACTCCTTTTAATCTCCACAGCGCTCTAATGTTACAGCCACACCTCCTGCTATCCCATGTGGTGGCGGCACATTTTCCCTCACAACTGTGCAATGGAAATACTACTGCTGTGCACTCCATTGCACTGCGACACACTTACAAGGAGTCTTGTGGTGCTGATGAATCACTTGCCACATGGCAAAATTTTACGTCAAATAAAGACGTGTGTTAAGTGTGCTGACTTTGTAAAACACAGTGAATTAATTACTCCTCAATCAGTTTACCAGATACAATCAAATTAAGTTGTATTTCATTATTTTTTACCATCCCAGAAATGAAGTACAGTGAAATACTGGTAATTTGGCTGACGCTGCCCATCCAACATGTTACACAGTTAGGTCCAAAAGTATTTGGATGATGACAAAGTTTTTATGATGGAATGATAACAGTAAAAGAAATAAGTATGTGATCAAAGTATACATTATCAGCTATAATTAAAGGAGTTTTCAAAAAATATGACATTTCCCAGCTAGGAATTAAAGCCATTTTAAGCAAAGTGTTTTTTTTCTGTGGGTTCTTAAGTATTTGGATGATTGACTGAAAAGAAGTTAATTGGTCAGGTAACTAGGTAGCCCAGGTAATCATAGCTAGGTAATCATAGTAATCATAGACCCAACTTAAAAACCAGATTCCTGGCATCAAATTAAACAAACCATAAAACTAATCAGTTTGAATATCTTATATTTGTTTTCTTCAGTAATTAAAGGTAAATGTGGGACTGATATGCTTTCAGAATCATTGCCTTCATGTTTTAAACAGCATTCCAACTTTTTTTTTGGAAACAAGGCTGTTAGTTCTTAAGCCTTTCATGTTATAATTAGTAATTTACAGCACTGTGTGTGCACAAAGTGCAAGAGTGTTTTTTAGAGAAGGTAATTTATCAAAATAACAAAATTTTGCCTCTTGGTAGTTCTGAAGAACACTGTCTAATTGCAACATCCATCCTTGTTACTATAACAACTAGCTGACCTTTAATATATTTCACTTCCTTCTGTCTCTGTATGCAAACTGTCAGAGAAAAAAAAAGTCCCCGAAACCTAATGAGACAGACAAGATTGAATTAATCACAATGAATTGCTTCATAAAAATTATTTGAATTTTGCTGTAATTTATGACAAGGTATAATAGCGTAAGAGAAAAATAATACAAATACTGCAGAATGTAATTAAACTACAATAATACTACTGAAATACACATTCTAAAGTTAGTTGTGCAAAGAGTATACAATAAAATAAAGGATGAGGCAGCTTCATGAAAAGATCAAGCGCGTTTAAATTAGAATTTATAAAGCAGATTCATATTCATTAGAAGCAGTGGAAGAAGGGACTAGTCTTGTTCAGAGTTGAGCCACTCAGCAGCGAGCAGCTTGATAGACAAAAGCCACTTCACCATGTGTAGTTTGAACTCTGGGGAATCACCAACTGGCAGGTCTCTTCAGATCCAAGACATACTCTAAGCTTGTATTTTATTAGCTAAGACCATTGATAAATGCCCCCAGACAGTCAGTAAGGTCTTAAATACTATTCTATATTTAACTGGAAGCCAGTGAAGAGATTAAAGAATTGGCGTTATGTAGTCTCTCTCAGAATACCACATGTAAGCTGGAGGCATAGAGACCCAGAGTGTTTCCATTCACTGAGTATGTGGTGACATAGCTCACGTAGGCGACTGCAGTAGTCGCATGCTGAAGCGAGTGCCTCCAGTAGGTACAGCTGCAGTTTCTGGAAAGACATCCCATTCTCAAGGGGTACACATAAAACCTCTCCAGTCTTAAGCTTACATTACATGAAATAAACATTGGTTATGCGAGTCCCATTTATATCTCTTACAGGAGTACAGCAGATCACACAATTTAGCACTTAATAGTATTGAGAAAAAGAAAATTAAAAGTCAAACTTTTCTTCATGTGTTCAATCCCTAAACACATAAAAACCTCACTCTGACGTAGTCATGACAACAATGATTCAAAAATGGATGTGAGTAACCAATGTGTATATGGTTTGCACAATGTATATATATATATATATATATATATATATATATATATATATATATATATATATATAT
>JAOWBL010004947.1:0-10644 GCA_028564865.1 Zenarchopterus dispar | reverse complement strand
CAAAAATATTTTCCGAATTTTTTTTCTCTTTAACCTTAAATGTCAATATAGGACCTGGGGAACATAGGGCTGACCCCCTATCTGGCTATCTAGCTAGGTAGGTAGCTAGATAGATCGATATCGATAGATAGATATATCTAGCTATCTATCTATCTAGCTAGCTATCTAGCTAGGTAGGTAGCTAGCTAGATAGATCGATATCGATAGATAGATCTATCTAGCTATCTAGCTAGCTAGCTAGATTGATCAATATAGATAGATAGATCTATCTAGCTAGTTTGCTATCTAGCTAGCTAGATCGATCAATATAGATAGATTGATCTAGCTAGCTATCTAGCTATCAATTAGTACATTTGACTTAATGGTTCATTTGCCATGTTAGTAGAAATGATTGCAACTTTGATATAAAAATAAAATAGATAATATATCATTCTAATATTGAGGCAGCAGAAGTTTAAAATGATAAATTAGTTCCAGGCCAATGTTAAAGTTGTTAATCAGGAACAATTGTGCTACTGAGGCGTTATGAGGTGACTGCTGGGAGCTAGTTCAGACGGTCATCTCAAGCAGCATTTTTATTCATGTTTTCACTCCTCTGCATGGTTTATTTTAGTTACTCCTCCACATCCCTCCACCTGTAGACTCCTGCTTTAACAATCAGGGAAAACTTCTGTTAATCGCCCCAAATATCTATGTTTTCCTAATCAAAAGGGAGTGATTATATCAGAGGCTAGACGCCAAAACGCAAGTGTCTTCAATCATTAATAAGTGTGACTTGAATGAGTGAAATCAATCTATTGTTTTTGAACCTTGAATATTTAAAGAGTGATAATTGATCTAAACTACGGTGGTGACCCACCAGATCCACAGAGCAGCTCATGGATGGAAATATGACTGGTGGTATTGTTGCATCTTCTCAGGTTGTTCAGTTATTTTTCTTTTTTTTTAAAGTCCTCTTTAGACATTTGAGGGTGACTTGAGATAGTTATAATTACAAGTTACATCACAGTAAAGAAGAGAATGTAATAGATTGATTAATTGATAAAGGGAGCCGGTCTTGTTGTTGAAGTAAGATTTAATTTGCTTTATATCGGATACTAACATGTTGACAGATGATTGGCTTTTTGGATGAAGAGAACAAAACAAGAAGTTTCTCTGGTGCTGATCTCCAGGTGTGAGGCAGTGAAAATACCTGTCATTATTAATAATAATTATTGTAATTACCATCAGGAGGTTGAAGTGGTTATTTTTTTGTCCCCTGATTTAGATCGACTCGATCTCAAACAAAACCTCCATCCGACTGCCAAATGGTCCCCTTCGCAGCGAGTTCACGCTAGCTGAAATAATCCAATTCTGCACACGATCAGGCAGCAAGTATGCAGGCTTGCAGGAAAGTCTGCGCTCGGGGGCCATGTTGAAAGAAAGCTGTTTGGGTTTTTTGGACTCTGTTTCCGTGTGAAACAGAGCAGTCCTCCCGGTGGCTTGGAGCCACGTCAACGCTGATGTAAGTGCCTGAATATTGAGCAACCAGTTATTTCATAATGACAAAACAAGTGAAATCTTGCACAAGTTGACAATTACTTTATTTTTTTTTTGCTAAAGGTTTTCTGTAATTTTAGACCCTTCATGTCAGCTCTACAACAGACTTAATTAAAAAAAACTCTTCACCTCATTGCCTCTTCATGTTTTGTGTTTACGAGTAAATATCAGATCAGCGATGAACCAGACCCACGAAACATGAAACACCACTTCGATGCCAACATCGGTATCAACAGACCTCTTAAAATAGACTGACCTCTTACCCTGTTTTTACTCCCCCCCAGCAGCCTTGCAGACTGGTAAAGAAAACGGAGGTGACGTCTTCTTGTTGGACAAAGCTTAGCCTTATTTCCCGACATTGTAGCAGCAGCATCTGTCAGGTTTGTGAAGCCCCGGGAGCTTTGCCTCGACAAAAAGACTGTTTTCACACCTGCTCAGACCTCAGAACATACATCGCTTCAGAAATTAGCGTCCTGACAGGAACATGAAGTTATTCGCTGCAGCTGCACGCTCCGGTTTCTACTTCATTCCTGTCACGATTGCGCTCCAGGTCTTCTTTTTTTTTTTCCTGAAAAATTGTCAGATTTTTAACCCCTCACAATTAATTTGAATTTAAGTATGATTTAACCAGAAAACTACGTCTAAGAATTCATTAAAAAGTTCATTAAAGCTGATTTTATCGACGTTGAGGGGGTTTAGTGGTGGTCATGGGGAGTGAACTGTGGTGGGTCAAGCGTCCACCGTGAACTTAACATGAGCTTTGCGAACAATGCGAGGTGTGATTAATTATGAGACAAACGCTGTTACATAAGTCTATTTCTTTCAAATATCTGCCAAGGTTCTGTCTTTTTTAACTGTTCGGGGTATATCTTGCCTTTTCCCATGCGACAGCTGATCAAAAGGACTTCACCTCGAATTATAAAGGGTGAAACCTACTTTTTTACCGCTGCAGAATAATTCATTCAGTTTTTCCCTAAAAGATCGCGTCCTTATCACGAGAAGTGGTGGCTTCGGTTTAAGATTTGAACCACCGCTCGGTTGTGGCATGAACCGGACTCTTTGACGGCTGGAGGAGGATTTTTGTCTTTTTATGAATGGGGCGTGAGCTCGGCAGATGGTAGTAAATCTTGGAGCGTTTTTTTTTTTGATCGTTCAGACTCGTGGTTTTATTGATCTTGACTTGAAACTGGATTGAAGCACAGTTTTGCTAATCTCAAACTGATGATGCTTCATTGATGCATGCTTCAGATGTTTTTGCTCTTTTTTTTTTTTTGGTCAGGCTGGAAAGACCCACTCATCAGTCTTTAAATGGAAGTGATTTATTTCATTTTTTTTTTTAGCTCAAGCGTCATCCTCTCTGAGTTGGCATCTTTCTGTGCTTTATTATTCAGCCTGACTGATGCTGTTTGTGCTGCAGTTTTTTCATTATGCCAAAGTGCAGGCCACTCTCAAATTGAATTTAACGGTGAGTGAATCTTGGCCAAAGTAATGATGGCATCTCAGCCGTGGAAGCAGTTGTGTTTCATTTTTCCCGTCTTTTCGGGCAGGAGGGCGCGCCGCTCGTTCCCTCGTGGCCGTAAGAGAAATGACATCAAACCACCCGAGATTCGTGCGTGATTTAAAGCGAGTGGGATTAAGAGATGTTTTTGTTCACACAAACGTGGCTACGTCGTCGTGTGCGTTCTCAGACACGGGAGGTGAGACTCGGGTGTCTAGTTTCCACGCGATGATGAGTCGGGAGGAGACAGTATGTGTCGACCGGGTGCCAAAATGTTGTCAGAGTGTCAGGAGGAGGCAGGAGGCCCCGAGGAGAAAGCTGTCTATTCAACCTCTTGCACCTACTTGTAATTTGTGCACGTCTTCGGCGGTGTGTCACTGCTTCATAGTTTCTGTGTGCTGATACGATTAAACTCTTACACTACATGTGAAGAGTTCCTCAAGTTCAAATCAGGGATTTTTAAAGCCTTTTTTAAGGCTTTATTTCTCTAAAATAACAATAATAGAAAAAATGAGTTCCCTTGACTTTATGGACGAGGTTACAGAGGAATACCCGACTGACCATAACTCATTTTTGATTTTTTTGAAGGTTTTGGTGCTGCGTTAGTGGCCTCCTGTTGCAACCTCCTTGTTCTGCCTTTTTGAGATTTTTAAAAAATACTTTTCTTTATTCTACTTTGATTGCTAAACGGTCACTTCTGACGGCAATTCTGGTACTTTTTAACATCTGTAATGAAAAATAACCGAAACTGCCGTCCAGAGAGTTGCTTCCATGTGGGAATAACGCCTGGAATGAGACCCCGAGTGTGAAAAGTTCGAAGAGGAGGTGTTGAGGGTGTAGGGCGGGAACAAAGGAGAAGAAACTCCTCCTCCTCCTTCGCTCGGTCGTCATGGTGATTGTGAGGTCTTTGGCAGGTGAAATAGATGATCCATGGAGTACTGATGAGGACTGTTGGTGATCCAGGAGGTGTTTCGCTGAGACATCACCCTCTACTCACATCCATCCATCCATTCATCCATCCATCCATGGGTGTCTGCTGGAGCCCATCCCAGCTCATGACAGGTGATAGGCAGGGGTACACCTGGACAGGTCGCTGGTCCATCACACTTCATACACACTCACACTCAAACCTATGGACAGTTTAGAGATCCAAATCAACCTGACTTACTTGTTTAAACAGACGACTCCACCTCGACTGTCTTTAGCTCATCGATTTTTGTTTTGTTTTGTTTTGTTTTGTTTTTTTGCAACTATTCAACTCTGGTTGAACAACTTTCATCTTCACCAGTTATGAGTCCTGTCGGAGGTGAAATGAGAGCTAGCTGAGGTCCACAGGAACTTCTTTTGGACATAATTTTCATAGTCACTCTTGAAATGAGGATGTTTTGTGTCGTCTTTTTGAAACCGATGGTGTCTCCCCCTGCTGGCCATCGGAGAGAACTCCTGGCGGTGTCCAGGTCGAGGTTACCTCTGTCTTTCGTTTTTGTTCACTCATGAATGCTTCATGTGCACACACTTTCACACATGTGTGTGGTTACATGTTCAAGCCACTGAAAACGATAACGCGAGACCCCTCCCCATTGTGTAACCTTGTTTGTTTAGTTTTGCAGCGAATGCGTCGGTAAAGAGGTGAATCCTGGGTAGAAGCTCCGGAGGACATGCGGGCCTCAGAGGTGGAGCGGATGAAGTGTTTAGTTGGCAAGGCATTTGGAAAAAAGACATCAAGTGTGTTAGGAAATACTCTGGGGACTGCTTGGGGAGATGGTGCAATAGACGTTTTTTATTTTTATTTTTTTCATTCATGTAGAGAATCCTTTGTTACTTTCCGTCTGGAAAAAGTTGAAGAATTTGACTCCTGTGTCACTCTTTGACCAGATACTTGTTGAGGATTGTTTGATCCCAGTTGCCTCTGTTGACATCTTTTGGGGCCTGTGGATACAAAAATGGCCACAGCACTTATATGATATGATGATGGACACAGTAAATTTGACTATTGCAAATTCCCACTGAAGTTAAAAGCAGAAGCCAATACATCTACGTCTGCCGGTACTCGAGTATCTCAAGTCTGTTGATACAGAAAGCTTGTTTTTTTTTTTCTTCAGGTTACTTAGCAACCAAATGTTGTCACAGGAAGTAGGAACTAATTCTCAGCGGGGTCAAAAGTGTTTGACTTCCTTTTCTTCTTTTTTTTTCAAACACTGCCGTGGTCCTCGTCCACACCTGGCAGCCCAGTGGGGTCAGCGTTTGGCGTGAAAGGGAAATCAGCTCTGACAGGATGACAAGGTTCTCCGCTTCTTAGCGCCTACCATAAACTCATCTAATTGCTCCGGTGGCTCCAAACCCACAATAAAAACTCATCCGGTGGGGGCCCCAGAGCAGCGGGACGCTCTGGCAGACTTCCGGAAAACTGAAAAATACACACTTTTATTAAACGTAGTTTATTCCTTGTCCACGTGGCTTCACAATTTTAGTTTTGATTGGCTTTAGCAGAAAATAAGGAGTTTTGTCATAACATCAGATTAGTAATAATATTAAAAGGAGAAATAATACCTTGGGCCAATCTCTGGTAAATCCGTCACAGGTCCGTCCAACTCCAGAGGAAACAACCTTGGCAGGTGATCGCAGGTAAAGGGCTGCGGGGTCAGAGGTCAAACGGATGAACTGGAATCTGTTTGCCTCCGCTCCGGTTGGTGGACGGCATCAGCGCATCACCCAGCAGACCCGACCCAGGGGAAGTTCGCCTCTTTCAGCCAGCACGGCAGATTTAATTCGATCCGGGATTTGTAAAAGCCGGCAGTTAATTATCTTTTCTTACTTTTGAGAAGACCCAAACCTGGAAGTGAGAGTCCCCATTGTTTGGTCCCGGCAGCGGTCCATAACCCAGAGGTAATGAAATCAGAGAGCTACAGAATGCAGTTTTGAATTGTCTGGCTGAAAAAGCAAACCTGGCGAGTATGTCATCATGAAAGCAGCACAAGTAGCTTAAAAAAAAAAAAAAAAAAATCTAATTTCACTTTCCAGCAGTAATACTGCCATCATTGAGGTGTAAATGAGCGTTGTCAGCGGCGACCTGATTACATCTCAGAGACGGAGTCTTAGCTTCGTGCACATGTCTAAAATTCTTTTAAATCCCTTTAATTGTAATATTTTGTACTATATGCAAATGCCCTCCATTCAAAAGCAGAACAAAGGAGTCTTTTCCTGTTAAATTATTAGTTTCAGTTTCATTTGGTAGAATACTGGATTACTGTTAGGAGGCGTCGTCTCGCTGTCGTCCTCCGGTATCCCTGTAAGTGTAATTTTTTGCGATGTAATTGACATAAAGTCACACATCAGCAACTAACTCACAGAGATCATCATGACAGAAGTGATGAACAGACTCAAAAAAGAAAACGAGAGGGTGACCCAACGAGGAAACCTTAGACAGGTGCGTATTAGCAACGTAACTGCCACGTTGCCGTGGTGACCCTCTGAGGTAAAAACAACAAATGCTTTTCTGTTTTTTTTTTTTTTTCATGTATTTCTTGACAAAATGGAGATCTTCTCCCCCTTTTTGCTCCAGAAAAACTCTTTCATCACTCTTTCATGGCTTCCTACCGACACTATTACCAGTTTGGAAAAACCTCATCTTTTTTAAAATTTTTTTATTTTTTTCACTTCCTCGTTGCCTTTAATCAACCTGACATACAAAAATGTATTTATATTAACAAGATGACAAGAAAGAAAAAGCTAAATGTCTTAGGCTCATACTGTCTGAGGCAAAAAGGGCAGCACGGTTGTTTAGTGGTTAGCCTCACAGCAAGAAGGTTCCTGGTTCGATTCCCGGCCCGGCAGCAGCCTTTCTGTGTGGAGTTTTCATGCTTGTGTGGGTTTTCTCCAGGTACGTTAGGTGTGTGCGTGGTTGTTTCACTATGTATGTGACCCTGTGATGGACTGGCGACCTGTCCAGGTGTACCCCTGCCTATCACCTGTAATGATCTGGGATTGGCTCCCGTGACCCTGTAGATGGATTCAGCAGGTACAGAAAATGGATGGATGGATATTGTCCTAGGTTTGTATAAATTAAATTACTATTGAATCAGTCTTGATTTAAGTTGAACATAAGAATTTGCCTCTAAACAATGTGTAAAGTACTGAATATTAATATTGCCCTTTTTTCTTACAAACAGGTATTCAGTTTCATTAAAAGATTAAAGAAAAATATTTTCAACCACCCAGTGAAAAGTTGTCAGTTATTCTTTGTCATTACCTTCAAGTGTTTTGTGGTTACACTATTTGGCTGTAAAAAGTTGGACGGGCAGAGTTACCTCCGTGGTCGGGAGAGATCTGCAGTCGGATCACGCTCGCTCGCTCGCTTTCAAAGATGAAAAACCTCACGTGAATCAACAGGAAATTTAATGAGCCTAAAAGTGGTTATGATTCACGGAGCCTGAAGCCAAGCGAGCTGTGGGAGCGCTAAATTACGCTGGTGATATTTTAAGCCGGGGTGTCACCTTATCACGGCGCTCCACATTCTCCGCGGAGGCCTGTCGAGACTGAGCGGTGGCCGCGAATGCCAGGGTCATTACAACACACCTATTAGGGAGAATTTACCCTGCTTGCTTCAGATTTAATGGCTCCGTTTCCCTTTTAGCTCCAACCGCTGCACAGGTCGAAACACACGGGACCCGCCGGGTCGCCTAAATTTAAAATCACGCCGTTGCCCCTTTCTGGAAATTTTCTAAATTCTCCAGCGAAATGTATGTGACGGCGCCAAGGTAATTACATAATTCTGGCAGATCGGCAGCAATAATTGTGCACCGGTGGACGTGTCAGACCCCGTTAAAAAGGGAGGTATTTTGGAAATGGATGGCATCTGTTGCACTCGTTCCCGAGAGTAAAAGTCAAACCCGGCTGCAAAATCCATTTATTTAAGATTGAACATTGAGAAATACTTCACAAATGGTTGTCTCCAGTAATCCATCACCTGACGCTGCGAAGTGTGCTTCAAGGAAGAACAGCATGTGATGGAGAGGAAAGTGGAGGTCATGTTTTGGGTCTTTTTTTTTTTTTTTTGTGGATAAACTGTAGAAAGAGATTGGGTCTCAGTAGCAGCTGCAAACGCTGAGCCGTAATTCAATAACGCAACAGTAAATCTATTCTATCCCACAATTAGGGCGCTTGTCTCAGGGAAGGAGCTTGTGGTGCTGCTCGAACCAGATTATATCTGCAGATACCTGGCAGACAGGAAGAGCTTGAGCATTCGGTTTTGTTGCACCATGGGAGGCAAGTTAACGGAGAACCGATGCACCACCAGCTTTTTTTTTTTTTTTGCACAACATGGCGCAACCTCTGTGTGAAAAGGGCCTCTGTTTTTTGCTTTTTTAAATCTGGGAGGCATTCTGCTGGTATGGTTTAGGTCTTTTTGCTTCATTAAAGTCAAGAGTGAAGGCAAATGAAGAAACCAATTTACCATATCTCAACCTTCCCGAACATCTGCAGGAGATTTTGGGCTGACGTCAAAGAACGAAGGAAAGAAAGAAAGAAAGCGTTCCCGATGATCGCGATCAGGGAGTTTATCTTTGTGGGGGACAATAGTGTATCTGGTGTTTTGAAATCCTGAAAGAAAGACGTGAGCAGAGAAGGTGAAGATCTGACATGAGCTGTGAAGGCTGTTTGTGTTTCTAAGGTGACGCTGCAAACAGGAACTGGGGAAAAGCTAATTAATGTGTTTGTATAAATGATAGCAAATGAAAAAAAAAAGATTTGTCTGGTCATCCATCCATCCTTTTTAATCCTGTTCAGGGTCACGGGGTGATAGGCAGGGGTACACCTGGACAGGTCTCCAGTCCGTCACATGTAGACAAACAACCACTCACACCTATGGACTATTTCGAGTTGTCAGTCAACCTAACTTCCCCGGAGGACATGCCGAGCTTGGGAGTCGAACCAGGAACCTTCTCGCTGTGAGGTGCTAACCACGAAGCCACCCTGCTGTCAGTAATCGTCACCATGGTTACAAAACACATTACCATCGTTACCGTTCACATTTGCACATCTGTCGTTCTTCTTCAGATTCATGACCCACTGAGGCTCTACTTTATCGTTTTTCTACACAGATGACCACTGAAGCCAGTGTGGTCGTACAGATTAAACAAACAAAACAAACCAAAACAAAAAAAAACCCCTCTGTCCTTGGAAACTACTGGGGGTGCAGATGTCTCAGCTGGTTCGACTGGAAACCTTGGGTGTAGACTATACAAATGGTCCAGACAGAAGCAGTCTGGAAGGAAGTTCTGAAAACGTGCCGAGCCCCAGCCCGTGGACCCGTTCCCTTCACGTGTCCGTTTGCTTCGAGCATCCCCAAACCCACTCAGGAACATTCAGAGTGTGGACACAAAACAAGTCCACGGACAACAAACGCCTTCACGAGCCCGTTCCATGTACTCAGAACACAAAGCCGTGCACGCAGACATCCCCTCCGGACACGTGCACGCCGTTGTTTCCTCTTGGCTGGGAGCGGCGCTCACCGTCCAGCCATAACAGACGGAGTTCCTCCTCATCGCCGCCCTGCTGGGGGATGTTATTGATTGACCTTTGGATTCGCCCGCCGCGTCAGGTCAGCCGCTCTCGCCGCTGCTCTGGACGTCCGCGGAGCGACGGAGCGGCGGGCCGGCACGTAGAGGTTTGCTCAGAAGCAACACAGAGTTCGTCCGGCTCATTAACTCCCTCGCTGCATGACAACAGCAGCTGGAGCGGGAATCTGCACCTGTTTCTCATTTAAATGTCCACTAGAGTTCAGGAGTAACAACAAAACACAAAAACCAGAAGATCATCACTTCCTGTTGTATTGTTGCTTGTTCCTGAATCAAATCAATACTGTATATCGACAATAATCAATTCATCATCTGTTGAGTAATAACTTATCATGACCTCGTGATTTATACCCCTAAAGAGAAACCTGACATTCTCCTTCATACTCGTAAAAGTTTACAACCCGCAGTGTTTCAGGAAATGGATTAGCCAATCAGCTTGTTTGATCTTCTGACATGCTGCAGAGATCTTGAAAGTATTTAATTTTTCTCATCTCAGGATGAGCACATTCTGAGAAATATGAATCCTCCAAGCCAGTAAACTGCAGATTCATTTATTTAAGCAGATATATTCTGTTTAAATGTCATTTTAAACACCTGAGTGCATTTAATTAATCTGTCCATCATAAAGTAAAGGTACAAATTTCAGATTTTTATAACACACTGACAATAAAACTGTGTCTCTTTACAGTATTTGATATATTAGTACATTTTCAGATTTAATCTCAAAGAAACATACATTTTCTGGGAAGTTTATGACTATAGCTGGTTCTAGAGTGTATATTCAGTAATATATTATGTTTTAATGAAAAGACTGAGCTTTGCTCTGGAGTGGGCAGTCCTGGTCCTCGAGGGCCGCTGTCCTACATGTTTTATTTATTTATTTATTTTTAATTATTTTTTTTGCCTGCTTATATGTTAATTGTTTATACCATGATTTGGTAAAACCTTTACCCAATTCTACACACACACACACACACACACACACACACACACACACACACACACACACACACACACACACACACACACACA